>CAJQUW010016349.1:0-47689 GCA_907163375.1 Prostheceraeus crozeri
CCATCTCCGGCACCTCTAAGTCTGACGCTTAGCTGATATCACAATGAAATTTTCTAAGTCGGTTTCTTACAGAAACCTGGAATTTGGAATGTCCGAAGCTATCATCGAGCTCAGAGAACGACCTACCTCTGACAATCGTTCTCCTCTAAATGACAAGTCTCCGTCGGTTCCCAAGCTTATATAGTGTGTGGCGATCAGCTGATGACGTAATACCCATCATCCAAACACTAAAAATCCCGTCTATCTCCGGTTCTAGTGCTCCGATTGAGCTAGAAATACACCATTTCCATGTAGAATTTGACGCTGAATCCGAATCTGGCCTCCGTTTTCCCATCCGATGCTTCGTTTTGGCTCTACAGTAGGCAGCCATCGCAAAAATTCTAACTCTGTCGTTTTTTTCGAAAAATGTTGAAAATTTTTTCTCGCCGATTGCCTTGAAACTCACCATACAGATAGAGAATTTCACGCTGATTCCAAATCTGAAATCCGTTTTCCCATCCGATGCTTCGTTTTGAAGCTACAGCCCAAAACGTCCCAAATTCTAACTCTGTCGTTTTTCGCCAATGTCCCAAAATCTTAAATGGCGTCTCACATCTAAACGAAGACAGATAGGAACAAGCCGATTCTTTCACTGAATTTGTCTCACTCTTAGCTTTCAAACGAGCTATCGCACGACAAAATCCGTCCACTGGAAGCCAAAATCGAAGCAAGCTGTCCAGAGGGGGGGGACGTCAGCGAAAATTTTTTCTCTCCGATTGAGCTGGAAATACACCATTTCCATGTAGAATTTGACGCTGAATCCGAATCTGGCCTCCGTTTTCCCATCCGATGCTTCGTTTTGGCTCTACAGTAGGCAGCCATCGCAAAAATTCTAACTCTGTCGTTTTTTCGAAAAATGTTGAAAATTTTTTCTCGCCGATTGCCTTGAAACTCACCATACAGATAGAGAATTTCACGCTGATTCCAAATCTGAAATCCGTTTTCCCATCCGATGCTTCGTTTTGAAGCTACAGCCCAAAACGTCCCAAATTCTAACTCTGTCGTTTTTCGCCAATGTTCCAAAATCTTAAATGGCGTCTCACATCTAAACGAAGACAGATAGGAACAAGCCGATTCTTTCACTGAATTTGTCTCACTCTTAGCTTTCAAACGAGCTATCGCACGACAAAATCCGTCCACTGGAAGCCAAAATCGAAGCAAGCTGTCCAGAGGGGGGGGACGTCAGCGAAAATTTTTTCTCTCCGATTGAGCTGGAAATACACCATTTCCATGTAGAATTTGACGCTGAATCCGAATCTGGCCTCCGTTTTCCCATCCGATGCTTCGTTTTGGCTCTACAGTAGGCAGCCATCGCAAAAATTCTAACTCTGTCGTTTTTTCGAAAAATGTTGAAAATTTTTTCTCGCCGATTGCCTTGAAACTCACCATACAGATAGAGAATTTCACGCTGATTCCAAATCTGAAATCCGTTTTCCAATCCGATGCTTCGTTTTGAAGCTACAGCCCAAAACGTCCCAAATTCTAACTCTGTCGTTTTTCGCCAATGTCCCAAAATCTTAAATGGCGTCTCACATCTAAACGAAGACAGATAGGAACAAGCCGATTCTTTCACTGAATTTGTCTCACTCTTAGCTTTCAAACGAGCTATCGCACGACAAAATCCGTCCACTGGAAGCCAAAATCGAAGCAAGCTGTCCAGAGGGGGGGGACGTCAGCGAAAATTTTTCCTTCCTCCGATTGAGCTGGAAATACACCATTTCCAAGTAGAATTTACGCTGAATCCGAATCTGGCCTCCGTTTTCCCATCCGATGCTTCGTTTTGGCTCTACAGTAGGCAGCCATCGCAAAAATTCTAACTCTGTCGTTTTTTCGAAAAATGTTGAAAATTTTTTCTCTCCGATTGACTTGAAACTCACCATACAGATAAAGAATTTCACGCTGATTCCAAATCTGAAATCCGTTTTCCCATCCGATGCTTCGTTTTGGCGCTACAGCCCAAAACGTCCAAAATTCTAACTCTGTCGTTTTTCGACAATGTCCCAAAATCTTAAATGGCGTCTCACATCTAAACGAAGACAGATAGGAACAAGCCGATTCTTTCACTGAATTTGTCTCACTCTTAGCTTTCAAACGAGCTATCGCACGACAAAATCCGTCCACGGGAAGCCAAAATCGAAGCAAGCTGTCCAGAGGGGGGGGGGACGTCAGTGAAATTTCAGAATTTGATGAAAAATGTTTTGGTGACGGTCCCAGGTCGAAATTCCACACTTTGGAAAATTTTCAAAATTTTACCCATACAAAGTCACTCTGACACTTAGGATTTTTTCAGGTAAGCGAGCTCCGACCTAAAATCTTGTAACCGCTCTAACTTTTGAACGAATACAGATAGGAACAAGCCGATTCTTTCACTGAATTTGTCTCACTCTTAGCTTTCAAACGAGCTATCGCACGACAAAATCCGTCCACTGGAAGCCAAAATCGAAGCAAGCTGTCCAGAGTGGGGGGGAATCAGCCGAAAATTTTTTCTCTCCGATTGAGCTGGAAATACACCATTTCCAAGTAGAATTTGACGCTGAATCCGAATCTGGCCTCCGTTTTCCCATCCGATGCTTCGTTTTGGCTCTACAGTAGGCAGCCATCGCAAAAATTCTAACTCTGTCGTTTTTTCGAAAAATGTTGAAATTTTTTTCTCTCCGATTGACATGAAACACACCATACAGATAAAGAATTTGACGCTGATTCCAAATCTGAAATCCGTTTTCCCATCCGATGCTTCGTTTTGAAGCTACAGCCCAAAACGTCCCAAATTCTAACTCTGTCGTTTTTCGCCAATGTCCCAAAATCTTAAATGGCGTCTCACATCTAAACGAAGACAGATAGGAACAAGCCGATTCTTTCAGTGAATTTGTCTCACACTTAGCTTTCAAACGAGCTATGGCACGACAAAATCCGTCCACTGGAAGCCAAAATCGAAGCGAGCTGTCCAGAGGGGGGGGACGTCAGCGAAAATTTTTTCTCTCCGATTGCGTTCAAATTCACCATACCGATGCAGAATTTCCTCGCGATTAGCTGGCACATATTCTCGAGCGAATAACGAGCGCCTTGCTTCGTTTTGTTCTCGCAATAGTTGGCGAAAAAGGTTGCTAGTTTAGGAGTAAAAACGCTGACTGTTCGCTCGCGATTCGCGCGATGCTTTTCGTATGCTATGTAGCGCGCTAATCACTTACTTCATTGAAAAGCTAGCTGCTCGCTTGATATTCGCTGTACCCTGATTAGAATATATGAAGCCTAGTTCGTTTGACTTCACTGTAGACCTTTACACATCTAAATAACACAAAAGCTTGCTGCTCAACGTCCATACTGCAAGAAGTTGCTCTGGATTCAACAGTAGTGGATGTGAGATCTTTAAAACCATAAACATTCGGAGACAGTGACAAAAAATGTGTGAACTCACTCTGCTAAACAATTGTAGGCTTGCAGAAGTTTCTTCCATGACATGAACGAAGCAAATGAGCTGTTTGAAATAAAATTAGTTGTATTTCTGCCATAAATTCTGTAGACCAGCGGTTCGTGTCTAAAATGGCAAAAAATAATGGAGCCTTTTTATTTACATGCAAATTTACAATTATAAATATGAACATTCGCACTGCATTACCTTTTCACTGATAGTTTTTATGCAATAATAATGCACACGTATAATGACTCTGTTGATCACTGTCATCTTGCACGAAAACCGCTCCAGGGACTAACAGCAGAATGACTCAATCGATGCTAAACTCAAACAACGGAGGCAGTGACAAACTGAGAAAACTCACATAAAAATTGTATTTCATATCAGAAATTTAGAACTTACTCTCTGGCAAAATGGTCGCAATTTCTCTCTCCGTCGATGCTCATGATGGTTTGGTAGAGCCCGACGTTCCATATTGATTATTTAATTTTGTTGGGCAGCGATTGCGGTCTGGAATGTACAATAAATTTTTATTATCAGAGCCTTTAAAAAAGACGTTTACGTCAATGCGAAATTTGTGCAATTGATATCATATAACAAAAGGAAAACAAATTACTACTTTTATTTAGCCATTGCTACAAAATGAAGAGGAAAGATAATTATTTTACAAAATTTTACACCATTTAAGTAAAAGTTTTTAGTATGAATAATCCTACAAAAGGGAATTCTATCGCTTTTCTTGGAGCTTTGTCGTTTTACGAAAAATTCGATAACGTTAAGATTGCGCAAATATAATTTTCTCTATTAACTGAAATCACCCGAAAGAAACCAACGGTGGGAAAATTTCAATGGCATAAATTATAAGCATGCTGGTTTAATTCGATTGGCAGTTGTCCATCTGATTTCATGTAATCAAAAATCAATGCAAGATTGATTTAAGGTGACCATAATTTTATTGAGGTGGATTGCAGGATTGAAAAACTTTGAGATATGTCAAAGCCGATCCGTCGACGTTTCAACATACTGCATGGATAAATTCGGTTTAAACGTTTCATTTACTACATGTTTTCCGTATTGGTTCTTTAGATTTTACAATGTGAAATCTCGTATTAAGTTTAAGTTGCAGAGATTCATTGTCTACAGCAAAGGTGGTGTATAGCTATTACGTAGTCATTACAATAGGAAAATAACCTATTTTCTAAAACTAAAACGGGTTTCAAAATGGTGACTTTTAAGTGAAACGAATCACCATTTTTACATGGCTTCACCGTGGTCTTTTTCCGCAGTCATGAGGAAGGGATTTAAATTGGACACACACAGTCATTGATTTGCCCAGCCTTGACCTTATTACGTTCGAAGTGGTTTTATCAGAGTCACAGTTAGTAGTTTATAGTGTGACATCCGGCGCGACGCTTCGCTTCGCTTTGCTTCGCTTCGCTTGCGCCGTATGTCACACTTTTGCGGGGGTTTTCAAATTTTCAAAAAAATCAAAATTTCAAAAATTTAGGTAGATTTCAAATTTCACGTGGCCGAAGGGCGAAAATTTAAGTTGTCTCAAAATATCACGTGGTCTAAGAATTTTGAAAATTTAGGCAGACGAAAATTTAAGTTGTCTCAAAATATCACGTAGTCTCAATATACCAGAAGATTGTATTAAAAATATTTATTCAAAATATTTATCAAAATATTCATTTAAAAATGGAAGAACTAAAAGTGGAATGAAACAAAAATGGAAGGAACCTCAAGAATATTTCCTTCGTTATCCTATGAACGTAGTTCTACTTTAATGGCCATTGAAAAATTGAACATTGAAAAAATGAACAAAGAAAAACACAAAGATAGAGTTAGGTATATGAAAGATAAGGAATCTCAATTATTATTAAGATTAGAGCATTATAAAAAGTTAAGAAAGAGATGGTCTAATGCTTTAACAATTGTCATTTCATTCTGGCGTTCTTACAATTCCAGTAGTTGCTACTGCTTTAACTCGATACAAATGAAAACACATTTCCATCTTTGAAATATTTTATTCACATCACAGACAAGTACTATGTACAAGTAGCATGGTTTACAACGAATAAAATATGTTGACTAGAAAATGTATTATGCCATGATACAATTGTTTCTGTATGAGTAAAATAAGGTAAGGCTCATAGAACTATAAAACCAATGAGGACAAGTAGCATAGTTTACAACGAATAAAATATGTTGACTAGAAAATGTATTATGCCATGATACAATTGTTTCTGTATGAGTAAAAAATAAGGTAAGGCTCATAGAACTATAAAACCAATGAGGACAAGTAGCATAGTTTACAACGAATAAAATATGTTGACTAGAAAATGTATTATGCCATGATACAATTGTTTCTGTATGAGTAAAATAAAGTAAGGCTCATAGAACTATAAAACCAATGAGGACAAGTAGCATCGTTTACAACGAATAAAATATGTTGACTAGAAAATGTATTATGCCATGATACAATTGTTTCTCGTAAATTCAAATAAGGGAAGGGTCATAGTACTATTATCTATTGGGAGTAGCTTACCGTTTCATATTGATTGAGTTTAAAATTTGATCAAGGGTTGGGCGCTGTCTTCCATGGCGAAGATACGAGTCAATAATAGCGATGTTCCTTTTGAAAAATGATATAGATTCCGTCGAGGTCTTAATAAACGGAAATCGTAAATATAGTTTATAAAATTTTCTTAAAAAGATGTTATAGCCTCTGGAATAACCTAATTGTTTACAAACATGGCCACTTCCCCGGATTACAGTCAAAGCTCTTCCTTTTAACAACGATAACTTCACAGTATTGTTCACCGAAATGTCTTCTTCTCTTCTTAAATGTGCTAAATAATTAGTTAGCTCTGATGGTAAGATGTCTCTTTGAATTTTCTTCTTCAAAATTATAGTTTGAACTGATATTGATGGCGTTATCTTGCAATGTGTCCTCAATCGATTTATCACTAAAAATTCTCTGAATGTTTTTGATGCGTGGATGTCTTCTTCCTCCCTTGGTTTAAGATATTTCTCCTGAAATTCTGTTAGCATCTCAATACACTTCTTCCGTTGATCTTCGTTCACAATAGTGTCTGAAATTTTTCTTTTCAAATCGGCAAAGGCGATGCTTGAACGTGCCATTTTCGTTAAAACGTAGTTGTGAATTAATTATGATAAAAAATAAAATTGTTGAAAGTCGCTGATGAAATTGACCAAAATAGATAAAGGTCACAGATGATTCGTAAGCAGTCACAGTCTCGTAGAACGCTCGCAGAATGAATGCACGCAGTAATACGTGGAATAATGGCAGCAGCTGTTCAAGTGAAAAGTCATGAGTTATGGAGGTCACAAAGAATTCTCTCATACTGAATAGCTTAAACTGGTGGCAGCTGTTCATGTTGAGAAATTTGGTAACAGATGTTGCTAATGTCTTATTACAGATAAAACAATCAATATTCTCTTAACAAGAGTTCATAAGAATAAAATGGAACAATGTAACGTTTTAATTTAGATTAAATTAAATCATTTCAAAATCGAATAAGTAGCAAGGAAAGTCATCATTGTGGAACAGTTTTAAATCAATACCCCTCCCTTCTGTCTAAGTAGTAAGGAAAGACATCATTAGAGAACAGATTTAAATCAATACCCCCTCCCATCTGACTAAGTAGCAAGGAAAGTCATCATTGTGGAACAGTTTTAAATCAATACCCCCTCCCTTCTGACTACGTAGTAAAGAAAGACATCATTAGAGACCATTTTAAATCAATACCCCCCAGTAGTAAGGAAAGTCATCATTATAAAAATGTTTTAAATCAATACCCCTTTGACTAAGTAGTAAGGAAAGACATCATTAGAGAACAGTTTTAAATCAATACCCCCCCTCCTTCTGACTTCTAGGGGTCTCTTAAGAAATTTTTTTATTATAAAATGAGCAACATAAATGAGTTTTTGAAATTATATGGAACGCAGACAACAACGAATTTCGATTTAAATAAGATTGCTAATCAATTGGGAATAAAGAATTTTCACATATTGATGAGGGATGAATTACAATTCCTAAAAAATAGGCCAACAGGAACCTTCAGTTCACGGAACAAAGTTCCATCAATAACTGTAAATTTCATAACAAATCTTCATACGTCAAATGAAAAAGGTGTACATTGGTCAGCAGGCGTTAAAAATTATCAGCAGAACTATTATTTTGACCGCCCGGAGGCTGAGAACTATTGGTTCGACTCATACGGTTTGCCCCATACAAATGAAGTAAAGAATTACTTGGCAATGGAATTTATAATACATTTCAAATTCAAAAACCGGGAACAACTTATTGTGGGCAATTATGTTTATACGTTTTGTACAAATTACAAAAAGGAGTATCATTTCTAGATATTATGTTAGAGTTAAACAATCTATAACTCAAGCGAAGCTAGCTAAAGCGCCACCTAGAGGTTAAAGCTCTGTTTTCTGTAATTCATTTTGATAAAATCGGCCTCTGATATCTTCATCATCTAAATCTTTAATTTCATAAGTAATCGGATAACTTTGATTTATTTTGCAAACTTCAAATATTTCTTTAGTCCAATAGCCAACAAAGCCTTTTTCAAATTTATTCTTATATTTAAATATCCTAACTCTATCTCCAATTTTAAATTTTGGCTTAAGTTTCTGCAAATTCGGATTACTCTCATTCAAATTATTATTCTCGAATATTTTCTTTCGTACTAGATCAGGGTCGTCAGAAGCATTCTTTGGAGTTTCTTCAATACCAGAATGAACTTTATTATTGTACTCTTCCACAATTCCTGGTAATATCTTCAACCATTTCTGATTTTTTTGCTCAGTAAATTTCTTGAATAATTTATTTTTAACGTCCGATTGAATCTTTCTATCACTACGGCCTTCCCTGCATTTTCAGTGGAATAAACAGTTTCAAATAGTGGCTGAACGTTTCGGTTATAAAATTCCGACCCTTTATCAACAAACAATTTTTTTGGCTTTCTATTACTTTCTTTAAAGATTTCTTCAAACGCATATTTAACTGATAGACCACTTTTATTTTTTAAAGGCTTTACCCAAGCGTATCGTGTATATAAATCTATAACGGTCAATGCGTATTTGTAGTCCCTTTCATTCGGCATATGAATAAGATCAGCACTCCAAATATCATCTTTATTAAATACTTTTACTTTCAATAGATATTTCGGCTTTCTATATTCCTTGTGAATTTCGGACGCATAGGTTCGAGCGTTGCTCTCAGAGTTATTAGTTCGAGCGTTGCTCTCAGAGTTATTAGTTCGAGCGTTGCTCTCAGACAGCTTAGCTGTCGTTTCATTTAAACCCTGGCCGAATAATATTTTAGCTTGTAAAGCTTTCTTAACAAACATTCTTTCAATTTTTTCTCTAAATGTAGGATTTTGAATACTATCTAATTCTTGAATCATCTTCTTGTCAGCTGCATGTCGAGAACTTAGATCATGATTTCGATAAGCTAAATCATGCCTGTAAGCGGCGGCATCTACTCTATTTATTGGTTCTTCACCTGGTTTCGGATTATTATTCTCATCTAGTCTTATATCTAATCGAGTTCCTGGACCAGTATATGAATGACCAGGAAGATGTTTTTCTTTCGAATATTTACTCCAAATAAATCCAGGAAAGTTTTCTAATGTTTTTTGTATATCACCACCGAAGTGGTATTGAACTTTGTTCGTTGTCACCTTCATAAATTTTACAGTTTAAGTTTTTATTTTTGTTTAATAGATAATTCAATAAATCTAAATTAGAAATTTTTAATTTAATTAAATTTTCGGAATTTTTAGTATTCATTTTAAAAGATAAAAAAAATTTAAAAGATAAAAAAAAAAGTTTTACCGAAAAGAACCAAAGGTCCTGAGGTTATTACCGAATCATACTAGGACTTAGATATATTCCAGAACCATCTTTAGTTTCTTTAATTTCAATTAAATCATCAACATTGTGGAGAATATTTTTAAGAACTCGTTTTCCTTCATCAACTAATTTTAATTTACTAATAAAATTATCTACTACTCCTTTTCCTTCGGGCGAAGCCCTGGAAGACATCTCCGATGAACCGATGTCCCTTCACCCTAGCAACTTTCTCTAACTCCCTGTTTATGACGTTTTTGTTCTTCTAATGCTGCCTTCTCTGATTTATTTTTATTTACTGCTTGGACAATACCAGCTGTTCCACCTGCAACACTTCCTGCAGCTGCTATGCCACCTATTATTAGTGGAATTAATGGGAGAATCCCGCCATTCTTTTCTTCTTGTAATTGAATATTCTCTATCATTGGTTTACTTATGTAATACTTTTTTTGTTAATCGTAATAGTTTTAGGGGTATTTTTGTCAACAATATTACGTAATTTTAATTCAACAGTTTTATTATTTAATATTACTTTTCGCTTGCGACATTTTTAATAAAAAATTTTAATGTTACTAAAAAAATTTAAGTTAAGAATTTAAAGTTGACAAAAAATTTAAATCTATTCTAGTTATGAAAAATTTTTAGTTAAGAAATTTTAAGTTAACAAAAATTTTAATCTATTCTAGTTATGAAAAAAATTTTAATTAATCTATCCTAACCATCTTTCCATTAAGAATTTCAATAGAATATTTTGCATCTTCTAGCAATAAACCATAAGCCATCAATGAAGTTGTAGAATCTTTCTTTTCAATATTAATTGTTACATCACAACCATTTTTTAATAATATCTTCAGATTGTGCACTTAAATCGAAACAGAAAATTGGATATAAATGTCTCCAATCTCCAGGAGTTAATTGTGGTTCAACTCCAAATTCTATACAAAGATTTCTATAAGAATCATATCCTTCCATAAATTGATTATTGGTATCATCGAATCTTAATGGATCAATTGGATATCGAGTTTGATTTAATGAAACTTGTAAACTTCGAATTGTATTAATATGAAAAATATTATTGTTCTTATCAAAACTTGGAGAATTATTTCTTTGAAATGTTAGTAATAAATATCTTGGGGTATTCGCAGTTCTAGTAAAATGCCAGTTAAATCTTTGTTCGGAAAAAGTTACTGAACTAGCAGTACGCTTTAGAAAATTTACTGGAATTGGTTTGTTAGTATTTAATCTTTTTGCAATAGCTGTTTCAACCTCTAAACTAGGAGTAATATGCTTAATCCACCATTCAAGTCTATCAATTTTTAAATATGCTTTTTTCCCAGTCTTACCAAAAAAGATTAATTCATTATTTGCCGTACGATGAATTATTAATTTAAATTTTAATTGATATGATATTTTATCATAATCTAAATATCCGAATAATGGAGACAATGACCAATTAACTGTCTGTTTACTTTTTTTGTTAAATTCACGTCTTTCTTTATATGCTTCATTATTTGTTTTATTTAAATGTTTTGCAATATTTTCTACATCTTTCGCAATTCCTGCGGCATCTGTTCCGGCGTGAGTTAAATCATCAATAATTATACCATCATTAGTATCAGGAAACCAACCTTCGATTTCATGCTTTTTATTATTTTCACCAATTGTTACAAATCTAAGCATTGTATCAATTACACCTGGGGAATCACTTATTGTTTCTATATTTTGAGTTGCAACATCTAAACGCATTTGTGTAAATAATCTTGGAAAAAAATTATTCTCTAGTGTAATATTATCGGTATCTGGTAATGGTGTTGTAAAATTAGCATCACTATATAAAGAATATTCACAGTGTAAAAATGAATCAGGTAAATATAAATAGCTCTGCTGATTATCAACTTCAAAAATTAAATCACCTCCAGTGTTTACTCTACTGGAAGATCCGGGATTCATAGCAATTCTTATATAGTCATTCTTTTTTTGATTGTAACTGGTGAACGGAGGATCATCTAATCTAAATTTATTTTCGATAAGCGAAGGCATTTTTATAAGAAATAATTTGACTTTTTGTTTTTCTCACAGATAGAAAAAAAATTTTTACTAAAATATAATTTTAGAATTTTACTAAATATAATTTCACTAAAAAATTTTACTAAAAAAATTTTACTAAAAAAATTTTACTAAAAAATATATTTTAGAATTTTGCTAGACCAGCTCCGCTACAGCTTTGCTGGTTAAACCGAAGGTTGCTACTCACGCCATTTCCTCTTATTTCTTCAATTGTTTTTTCATTATGTTTACTATTAGACGGAGCTCCGCTCCTCAAGGTTTCACCCTCTACAGCTATGTTAGCAATTTTATTTTTTGTTTCATCTGAAAGTTTTTTTAATTTTTTTAGTTCTTCAGAATCATTCCTAAGTTTACGAATAGCTTCTAGTTGTTTTAATTCGTTTTGAGATTTAACAGCATTTGATATTGCACTAGCTGTACTACCTATAGCAGCTGCTCCTTTTGCAGCAGATGTAATCAAATCTTTATTATTTTTAATTAAGTTAACGATACTACCAATACCAGAAAAGATGCCATCTCCTTCTTTTTGGACGGCACCTGCGGTGCCTAGGAACTTTTGTGTTCCGACAGTTTCTACACTATCATAATGGTACACAGGTTTCATAGATGGTTCATGAGCAATTTTATTATTTGATGCAAAATGTTTAAGATTGTGTTTATAAATTATAGGCATTTTTAGGATTAAATTTCACTTTTGGGAAAAATATCTACGTGTTAAGATTTACGTTTGTGAATGGACAACAACTTCGAGATAACTTTATTAATTGCCTGTTGCACTTTATCTATTGCGTCAAGCAGCGTGTGATGTACTTTAATTTCTTTTCTATTAACTTGCATTTTCTCCTGATTCATCTTCAACGCCGTTTTAAGAGCATTTAACTTAATTTTAAGAACATCTAATTGTCTTTTAACAGAATCTAACTGTTCTTTATTTTCTTTAGAGTTTTCTTGTAAATTTTTCTTTAATTCATTTTCTAAATTGATTTTAAGATTTTTCATTTTATCAACTTTTTCATTAAGTGAGTTTACTTCATTTATTATTCTATTCATCTTTTTCATTTGTTGAGTAATTTTAGAACTTAATTCATCAACACTTTTTTGGAATGTAGTTTGTAACTGCTTTAAATTTTTTTTAATTCTTTCAGGAAGTTTTTCTATTTCATCTTCTAATTGTTCTTTTAACATTTTTATCTGATGTTTATTTTTAATGACTGCAGATTTTAACTTTATAGAAAGTAATATTAAAATTTTTGATTGTTCTGAAATCTTTTTAAAAAGTTTTGCTATATCTGCTTCTAGCTCTCTATCCTTTTTATCAAGTTTTAATAATTTTTCGTTTAATGATTTGTCATTAAGTTTTAGCAACTTTAATTCATTCATCAGTGGAACCAAAACATCGTTTATATATTTTTCCTTTAAATCATTGATTTGTGTATCAACATATTGTTTTATTTGTTAACTCTGTATTTTGTTGTGGAAGAATAGAAAGATGCAATGGACCAGATAAAACGTCTCCAGTTTTCATAATATAATTTTCTATCTCTATTTCTAATTCACGATTATTCGGGATATATGCACCTCCACCAACATTTGGTAACATCATTTTTTAACAATAAAAAATAAAATTTTTTCTAATAAAAATAAAAAATAAAATTTTTCTAATAAAAATAAAAAAATGGAAAAAACCAAATTTAGAAAAATTATATTCGTCCGCATCATCCTGTTCTTCTTATTCGACGAGATCAACGGGATTTGAAAATAAATGTTTTGATAATAATAATAATAATAATCCATGTATAGATGTTAATATTTTATTTCAATTACAAGCCGAAATATTTAGAGAACAGACTAAAGGTTTACCTTCTATAGAAACTAATTATTGTTTATTTCCAGGTGATCCATTTATTAAATTTATGGAGATTGTAAGTAAATATAATGATGTAGCTTATGTGGAATTAAATAAAGAAAATATGGTTATAATAGGTCATAATAATGTTTATGGATTTATTAGAGCAGTGTTACCAATTAGTAATACTGATTGGATAGAAACTAAAATTATTAATTATATCAATGTTAAAGAATTAGTTAAAAAATTAAAATCTTTTTCGAAAGAAAAAATTAGATTATTTGTTGACGATCAAAATCAATATAACATTCATATAGAGAGTAAAAAACATAATGAAGAATTATTATGTCAAGTTTATTATAGAGATACAATTTATAAACAAGAAACATTAGAAATGCCGCAAAGATATGATGATGATACGTATATAGGATTATATTCAAACTTAAATATTAATTTATTAAAATCTTATATAAATGGTTTAGCTCAACAAGAGAAAATTTATATGTGGACTACACCTTATACTATTAACAATGACCATAATCATAATCATAATAAACGAACCGAAGATTCTAGGGCTTTGCCCGATCTTAAAGAATCTTATGATAATAATGATGATTCTGTAACATCTGAAAATGGTGTAAATGTTAAAAAAGATTATAAAAATATTAGTAATTATAAAAATTTATCTAAATTTCATTTTCTTACAATTGAAAATAATAATGATGGTATAGTTGAAGATACTGTTAGACAACTATGTGTCGGGTCTACAAAATTTAAATTAGGATTTACATCTAATCAATTTAAAATTTTATCATCTTTAACTAAAACTAAAAGTGATTCAGATTATGGTGGTGTTATTAAATTTTCCAAAAGAGATCAAAGACCAATATTTTTCTCTATTATATTATTATCAGATAAAAGATGTAATTTAGAATTAGATATTCCTATCAGGGAATGGTATCCTATCATGGAAGGGCATCCTATACCAAAAAGTGTAATTTATGATGATGAAGAAACAATTTATGATGATGATGAAGAAACAATTTATGATGATGATGATGAATCAATAGTTAGTGAAAAAAAATTTAAATTATCTTTTGATAAAACATTATATGATGAAACTTAATATGATAAAACTTAATAGAAAATACCAAAATATTCGATAAATATATTTTCATATGTAATAAAATTTTTAGATGTAATAAAATTTTTAGATGTAATAAAATTTTTAGATGTAATAAATTTTTAGATGTAATAAAATTTTTAGATGTAATAAATTTTTAGATGTTATAAATTTTTTAGATGTTATAAAATTTTTAGATGTAATAAATTTTTTAGATGTTATAAAATTTTTAGATGTTATAAAATTTTTAGATGTAATAAAAAAATTATTATTCCCACGTGTCATCATCATCACTTAAATTACTCTCACAGATGATTGTTTGAAATATTTCAGCTTGAATATCTTCTCCGTTATAAGGTAACATAATTTCATTTTCATCAGGTGCTTGACGTTTAAGAATATTTATTTGACCAGAAAATTTTTTTTCTTCAGTATTATTATTTTTATCAGGAATACTAATTCCAGTTTCTAAAGATCTTTTCCATGGTTTATTAACTGTAGTCGATAATGTTTTCCCCGAATATAATTTTAGAAAATCTTCTACTTTTACTTTATCTTGTGAATATCCTTTGAATGTTTTCTTTTCACTAAGTCTCCCTTGTTCATCTACAGTAATACAGTATTTTACTTTAGGTGCAATAAACATTGCAAAAATAATTCCACCATTTCCATAATCATTTTTCCCTTGACACAATTCTCCTCCAACATATCCAGCAGCGTCTAATTTATTAAAGAGCTCATTGGAAATATATATTGAATCAGTATCTGTATAATGAATGTATTTTTCTTTGAAACCATTAATTTCTAAAATAAAGTTATTCATGATTCTTCTAGAGTGAGAAAGAATGAAAGAACCTAAGTGTGATGGCATGAATGACGTCTTCCCATCTTTTACAATATTAGTTTTGAGAAATTCATCATCTTCCATTTCTACTTTCGCTAAATATTGTTCATCATTTAATTTTTCATAATCTTTTACTTCTTGAGTGAAATTTTTTCTCAATGTATTCTCATTCCATAAATGATATTTAGTGGTTATATCTTTTTGCACAGTTTTGCCATATAGCGAATTCATCAATAATTTAATTAACTCATCACCTACAGTATTTCCTTCTGTTTTATATCTTTTTCTCAAATTAAAAAGTTTTTCAATATAATTTCGAAATGGTGAAACTTGATAATTTTTTTCATAAATTATACCATCAGTAATATGTAAGATTTTTCCCCCACATCTAACAATTTCTTGTATGTCAACAGAAGTTAATACATCATAACATATACCATTTCTAAACCTGATTACTTTTACATGAGAATTATTATTTTGATTTTTAACTTTATCTTTTATAGGAACTGGTTGGAAAAACATATCATTCGGATATTGAAACACAACAGAGAATATTCCAGTTTTAGGTCTAAATGTTTGATTATTAAATTTATATACCATTTCCCGCTCTTCTTCTTGACGAAATTTTCTAGCTGATTCAGCTTTAGGGTATTCTGAATTTTCATCATACATAGCTGATGGATATAAAGATGTTGCATCAAAAGCCATTAGAAATTCATTTTTTTGTTCAAGTAGTTGATTTGAAATTTTCTTACAAATTTCAGTTTTATCTCCTAAATCTCGATACTGTTTCATTAAATCTATTAAATTACTTCCCGGGGACAAAGTCCCACCAGCGTAGCGACCAAGGGACAAAGTCCCCCCAGCGCAGCGACCAAGGGACAAAGTCCCCCCAGCGCAGCGACCAAGGGACAAAGTCCCCCCAGCGCAGCAACCAGGTAAATACTGTTTTAATATTGGTAACAAGATGCTACAAAATGGCGATATGTATTTTCTTATATTTGCTGAAACTCTTCCACCTTTAACAGATTTTCTAATATAATTTCTATCCCATAAATCTATATGAGAATGAATATTTATATTGTCATTTTGTACGCTTTTCATCCAACCGTTAAATGTTAAAGCAGAGGATGTTAAATTAGTAGTTATATCTTCACCAACTAAATCTCGCATAACATTATTATATTTGTAGATACAAAAAGCTAAAGAAAGAATATCGTTAACTAAATATGGTCTCCATTCATTTTCTTTTTCTTTATAATTTTCATGTGTTATGTCTCCAATTTCATAATTTAATTTACACACATTCGTAGGAATTTTAAAATTCTCACACCACTTAGAAAGACTTGTTTTTACATGTTGATAACTACATTTCATTATAATAGTTTGAAGTGCTAATTTACCTGAAAGTGAATCTTTTTTCATATTGTTTTTAAATCTAAGAGATTTTTGAATATATCTACTAACACATTCAGTTGTATAAGGATTTTGTAATGAAGCAGTCAATATTCCTCTTGAAGTTTTAAGAGGCGGTTTAGATAATTTAAAATTAGCTTTTATCGGAAAATAGGAATCAAAACCTGATGAATTGTGAGCTATTAAAGTTACTCTAGAATAATTAAATTTTCCAAGAGTAATAAAAAATTGATGGATCGGACATACGTCCTCTGGGTTTCCCCCGATCGAACATTCATCATCCTCAGTTCTCGTAAATATTTTCACACAATTTTGAAGTTTATTAAATTCTAATTCAGTTAAATTATTATACTCATTAATCTGTTTTTTAAGTTTTTTAATTTCATCTTCATCTTTTGATCGTTTAATTTTAATCATATCACTTAGCAAACGTGTTTCTAATTCTTTCAATCTTTGTTTCGGTAAACAACATATAAATTTATTAAAATTAATAGCTCCTACAGCGTAAGGAATAGGATGAGCTGTTGAACAGTTAGGATCGGGAAAAGTTTCGAGATCCCAAATATATGTTGAACCATAGTCAATTTTTTTCTTTGTTATGATTTTATATGGACGCGTTGTTAGATTTTCATCAGTAACTGTTTTATATATGGGTTTGAAATTATTTTCAATTTCTCTAATAGCTTTTAATTTATGAGATTTATTAATTAAACAATAGTGACCAATTGTTGAACCTGCGTGAAAATAATTGTAATAAACATAATTATAAAACGTTTCAATTCCTCTAGGATTTAAATGACGATTGGCAGGACTATAATATTGAACACATTCTCCAAAATATTTATTGAATTGAGAAAATTTACAGTTTGACATTACTCCTGTTCTGGATGTGGCTTTCTCTTTATATAAAAAATTATTAAACATTTCTTTCATCATTTCTCCTTGTTCTTTATTAAAACCTCGTAAAACATTATAACATTTAATAAAACAAAAATCTTCAGAAGGAATATAACAATATTCACCGAAATATTCTTTGATTCTATATTTCATATTAATCCCTGCCCCTCTATGCGATCTTTGTACTAACTTCATTCCAAAATCTTCATATTTAATATTACCTGTAAAAATCCATTCGTTAGCATCGGATTTCTCATCCAGATTCGAAAACCATGTTTCAAATGATTTTTTATTATAGAAGGTTACGTAAAAATTTTGAATTATATTTTCCTGATCTTTAATAACTTTTCCAAGTAAATTAATAATTTTACCATTTGCTAAAAGTTTCCGCATATCATTTACTACATTAATAAAAGATACATTTTCATATTTAATTTCATTTGGATTAAATAAATTACATAAATCATCACCAAGTTCATCCTTAATTCTATCATCAAAAAAGATATCACTAACAGGAGTTTCTAATATTTCTTTTGTTCCACGTTTCTGTTTTTTAGTATTACGTCTAATACTACGCTTAGTACGTTTCTGTTTTTTAATACGTTTACTACGTTTACTATGTTTAATTTGTGCATCAAACTCAGCAGTTTGTTTCTTGATTAATTCATCAATCCTAGACGTTTGTCCGAGAGACATTTCACGATTCATATTTTTTAAAAGAAAAAATGAATTTTTACATAGAACCTCGGTTCCGTTTTTGCATATACACAGGAATATGTAATTGATGTAATGTTTCTAATTCATGTGCTGTTAAATGTTCTTTCTTAACCAACCACCATAAATTATTATACGCCAAAAATACTCGGAAACTTCTTAAACAAAGTGGAAAGTCTTTTGTTTTAACACACGGTTTAATACCATGTTTTGTTTTATAATCTGTAACGAGCGCTACGTATTTATGATGATAATAAAATCTAGCTTCTTTCTTCGAATTTACTGGATTTGTAGGATGACGATAATCTTTTAAAACTGGTACATGCTCTATCTTATAATCATTCAACATATTTTTTTTATTTTTATTAACAAAAAATTTATAAGAAAAAATTATTCGGTCACTCCGTTCGGTCACTCCGTTCGATCACTCCTCGAAAATATTTTCTATAACTCTTTCATGAATTTTTTTATCAATATTAATTGTGATAAATCCATAATCTTTTGACCAAGCATTGTTACACGATTGTTTAAATTCATCTTTATTTCTTACACATAAATCTCTTAACAAATCACTTAAGTTTCTTGCATTTATTTCAAATAGTATAAATATATTTGCATTCTTTCTAATAACACTTCCGTCTAATGAATACATACTTTGTGTTAGATAAAATACACTACAGTTATTATGTCTACCTCTTGTGAAATAATTTCTCTGAACTGACTGATTTCTATCATTAACACAATCATCAAAAATTACACAATGTTTCATTGTTTTATCTAGTTTACTAGGATCTTGCATATTACCACTATCATCTATTAATTGTATTTTTATATGCTTATTTTTATTAGATTCTACTAACTGATTATTTTTTGTTGCTTCTTCACACCACGAACTTATTTCTTCTTCATCTTCAGATTTTTCATATTCTTTGAATAATGAAGCAATTGCAGTTTTTTTAAGATTATTTTCAAATCCATATTTTAAAAATTGATAGACGGGTTGTTCTGCTGTTGTTGTATAAATTATAAGATTGTTATAATCCAAAAAATTTGGAGTCGTTAAAATTTTAAATAATAGATATGTTTTTCCACATCCTGATCTTCCACAAATAACTGACAAAACTTTATTAGATAAATTTGGATGATGATTAAATTTCAGTTTTTTTTTATTTAATGGTAGCACTTCACTCATTTTTTAATAAAAAAATTTTATTTTTATTTTTTTATTTTTTGTTTCTAAAGAAGAAGAAGAAAATTAAACTTCTCTAGCTTCGCGTAGGAGTTTATACCTCTCGAACGGGAGTTTATACCTCTCGAACGGGAGTTTATACCTCCCGAACGGGAGTTTATACCCCCCGAACCAAAAGATCTATCATAATCTCTTCACCTCCAAAATTTATTTCTTGTCCTTTTTCATCAGTGATTCTAATGTTAATGTTGTTAATAGTTTTTCTTGTAATAGGAAAATATATTAATGTTTGTGGAAATACATTTAATCTATAACCAATGGGTACAGTAAAAGCTGGAAAACTGAATATTAAATTTGATAATTTACCATTTATATATCCTCCTTCAATAATGTCACAATGTACAACAATTGAATTTATTTCAGTTATTTTTGGAATCTTCTCACCTAAATGATAACCTTGACTATAGGTTTGTTTATTAAATCCTAATAGCTTTGACAATGATCTATCATGATTAAAATCAACTTGATGATTTTCGTCTAAAGTAAGAGAAAATTTATTAACTGCCGGTTCAACTGCAAAATGTAATTGTTTCTTATCTTTAAATGATATACCTAAATGTCTCTTAATTTCATTTGATATTGTTTCAACTTCGTAAGAACCAGGAAGAAAAGTTAGTATTTTCCATGTTTTACCTTTATCAGTAGAATATCTAAATTGATCATTCGCATCTTTGATAACGTTTTGTATAGTGTTAAATGTAGAGAAACTAGTCAATGCAATTTGATAATTTTTATTTTGTTCCAAATGTAGAATGGGTTCTAAATTACAAGTGTGTGATGAAGTAGTTGTTATAATTTTTAACGTCGTACTAAATTTTGATGAACCCAAAATCTCTGTTAGATTTTCTAAATGATTATTAATTTTGTCTAAATCTGCTGAACACATTTTTTAGTTAAATTTTTGAATAAATATTATAGATAAAAATCGTAGATAAAAATCATAGATAAAAATCATAGATAAAAATCATAAATAAAAAGCATAGATAAAAATCATAGATAAAAATTAGAAACAACATATTTCAGCTACACTTTTATAATCCTCTTCATTTAGTATCTTCTTTTCTAACAGTCTTTTCAATATAGCATGAATTTCATTGAAACTAGAATTATGTCCTTCTTTTATTGCAGATATTAAAATATTTAATCTATTTAGTAATTCTTGTGGATCATCTGGTAAAAATATAGTTGTTTCAGTTTTCTGTTTTTCAGATAAACCTTTCCCTACTTTAACTCCCGTTGATAATAAATTTTCTAATTGTTTATAACGTCTAAGAGATTTTACTGCACCAACTCTGTCTAACATAGCTTTATATTTTATGAGATCTTCTACAGCATAATTATTTAAATCTGCTCCTCTTAAAAGATTAACAAAATTTCTATCTAAATTAAAAGGAGATTTATCTGGTGAAAAAATTAAACCTCGAAAAGGTTGTGGAAATATTTCTTTTTGTCCGAGATAAAATCTAGGTATTGTTTTTCCATCTATAAATGAAATAGAATGTTCAAATTGCATAGATTTTGGTAATTTCTTATTAATGTTTGATTCTAGTAATCCATAGTCATCTAATATAGTTTTGTGCTCTGGATCTGTTATATCAATTTGTTTATCATTATTTGTAAGTTCTTTTTCAAGAGTTTTAAATGGTTTCATAGTTTTTTCAAAATCAGTTTTTACTTGTTCGCTTTGCTGCATTTTTTCAAACATATCAGATTGAATACCAGCTTTTATCATTCTATGTTGAAGATGATTTTCTTTCATAATATTTCTTTGTTTTATTAACTCTTCTAATTGTTTTATTCTTTTAAAATTATCAGCTCTAATTTTATCCATTTTTAAATATAATATTTGAATTTTGTGGTAACATTGGAATACAACAAAAACATTTTACTGAACAAATTATTTTTTTATTGCTTTGTTGTTTGACATCCTTTCGTTTAAAGTTTTCTCTTTTTAAGTTTTGTTTAATAAAGTTTTGTTCAATAAAGTTTTGCTTAAATTTTCGCTTAAAGTTTTTAGCTCTTCTAAAAAAAATTTGTCATTTTCTTCATTAGAAATTTTAGCATCACTAGAAATTTTGCCATCCTTTTTATTTTTATCATCAACTTTTTCTGTCTGTGATTGAAATAATATTTGATTTACTTCATTAGCTATTTGATCAAATTTTTCAATCTCATCTAACGTAATAACATTATCATCACATACTCTTTGAAAGTAGTAATGTAGTTTATCATAGACTTCTTTAATATGTAAATGCTTAGTTTTTAATGATTTTCGTTTCTTAGTTATTAAAGATTTATCTAACATTGTAACAAGTGAAGTTGCAAAAACACCCGTACCTGTTAAAGCTGTAGCAACTACTGGAATTACTAAAACACCTGAAGATATAACAATTGTCAAAGCACCTAAACTTATTGTTAAGAATATGCCAATTCCTTGTGTTACATTCTTAACTTTAGTCCATCTCTTTCTTAATTTTTTATAATGCTCTAATCTTAATAATAATTGAGATTCCTTATCTTTCATATACCTAACTCTATCTTTGTGTTTTTCTTTGTTCATTTTTTCAATGTTCATTTTTTCAATGTCCATTAAAGTAGAACTACGTTCATATGATAACGAAGGATATATTCTTGAGGTTCCTTCCATTTCTGAAGTTCCTTCCACTTTTGTTTCTTCCATTTTTAAATGAATATTTTGAATAAATATTTTGAATAAATATTTTGAATACAATCTTCTGGTATATTGAGACTACGTGATATTTTGAGACAACTTAAATTTTCGTCTGCCTAAATTTTCAAAATTCTTAGACCACGTGATATTTTGAGACAACTTAAATTTTCGCCCTTCGGCCACGTGAAATTTGAAATCTACCTAAATTTTTGAAATTTTGATTTTTTTGAAAATTTTGAAAACCCCCGCAAAAGTGTGACATCCGGCGCAAGCGAAGCGAAGCGTCGCGCCGGATGTCACACTATAAACTACTACAGTTGACCAAGCTGCGTACACGGCACGACACCAGAGATCTCACAACTTGATGCGCACTTAATAATTGACACGATGTCGGGCAGGCAATTGTTCGAATGAGCGCAGGAAGTCCAACCTGTTAGCAGACAGCCTTGTCGGGTTGTAGCGGCATTGTCATAACGACAGGGAATCGATGTATACGGTTACACCCTGCGCTGCGCTCGGTGTGTGAATAATGCCAGTTGACGTCACACAGTGACTGTCTGATTAGAGGGAGGCGTGCGTAGGAAGAAAAACAATCCTCCGTTGGGGATGCTCGACAAACAACTAATTGCTCAGTGACTAAGTTGCAATGCAAGTTTGCTGTCCGATGCATGTTTGGTAGCGATTTATTTTACATAATTTAAAAAACTTGATTGAAACATGAAACCATCAAAGTATTGTGAATCACTGTCATCTGCATTGACTTGCAAGCAGGATAAAGTCGCTCTTATGAACGCATTTTCATTATTCGACACACTGGTTCAGTTCATTTTTCGACATTTCAGTTCAGTTACAATGCTTCATTATTGCAGTTGAATGGCTGTCTACTTTGGTCTTCAATAATGGATTAGACCATCAATAATGGATTTCTGAACACTGATCTTTAAGGACAGATGACGACATGCTAAACGGAATTTCTATATGTTTCACTACAAAATGATTAGGCTATAGAATACGGTGGAATCACACCCTAATTAACTCTTTGATGACATCAAGAATTAATGAGAATAACTAAAATGAATCTGCATTTCGATTACACGCTTAGCGCTAACGTACACTACCTGCATTTTGCTCTGTAACCATCTATGCGACTTCAAACAACAGAATGTGTTTAAACAAAGGGATGTAGGCTATAGCTGGTGATAAAAGTTAGCAACATTGGCTTTACCAATAGCGATCTATTAATCAGTGACAAGAAGCTGGCGAATTTCGGTTTGCCAATAGCTATCTATTGGGCAGCGACAAAAAGTAAGCAAAATTCGGTTTACCAATAGCCATCTACTCGCAAACTGCATTATCGCTAGGTAAGACATAGCTTGCTCGCTCACTAAAAGCCAGCGAATAGTGAGCACTTTTCCCAGCGGGTAGTTTTATAATGAGAACTCGAAGTTGTAGGGTTGATGAGAAGTGCGGAATTCATTTGATGTCTTGGATGACTGTTAAATAAGTACAGGGTGTTCGTAAAGTCGCTTGACTTTTAAATTGAACATCTACATGAGAAAGCAATAAACTTTTTTATCACAAGCCATGTTATACTGCGCAACATAAAGGGGAATTTACGAATCTAACAGTAAGAAGCCAATATTTGATGATTAAAATGTTCAAATCAAGTGTTGGAAAGGATTGCCATCGTAATCAATCACTGCAGTCAATCGCCGAATAATATCGAAAACACCAGCGGCAAATTCTTCGCGTGTGACTTCATTGCAGATATCATTGATCTTCTCACTCAAATGGTCCAGGCTTTGTGGCTTACCATGATGGTATATCTTCGCTTTCATCCATCCCCAGAACCAAAAGTCGAGAGGATTCAAATCAGGTGAACGTGGAGGCCACTCTCGGTCACATCCTCGACTTATCACGCGATCACCAAATATCTGGACGAGGAAGCTTTGTACCTTTGTTGCAAAGTGGGGTGGGGCACCATCTTGCAAAAAT
Organism: Prostheceraeus crozeri; assembly: GCA_907163375.1. Classification (NCBI taxonomy): domain Eukaryota; kingdom Metazoa; phylum Platyhelminthes; order Polycladida; family Euryleptidae; genus Prostheceraeus; species Prostheceraeus crozeri. The sequence continues at coordinate 24,163 of CAJQUW010016349.1, forward strand.
ATATAGGAGGACAATTTGCGCTTTTGCGCTTTTGCGCAAGTTGAGGACGCACGTGCTCCTTAAGCATCTGCAGATAGGAATCAGCTGTCACTGTGTTGGAGAAGAAAAAAGGTCGTAGTCTAAACTTAGCAGAAAATCCCATCCAGACATAACTTAGCTGAATGAAGGGATTTTGAGATGCATGTTGATGGCTTGACATCTCACCAGATACGGCAATTGTGCGTGTTAGCGATCCCATCGAGTGAAAAATGCGCCTCGTCAGACCAGACAATGTCATCGATTACATTCTGAAGGTCGAGAAGCCATCTCGCTAACTCACAGCGCTTTGGCTTGTCGCCGGCTCAAGTGCTTGCACGACTTGTAATTTGTACGGGTAAAGTTTTAGTTCATGCCGAAGGATTTTATGGGTGCTAGTCTTTGAAATGATACCAACCTCTTCAGTCACTTTGCGAACTGACGTAACTCCTAGCTTTGCGAACTGACGTGACTCCTAGCTTTGATTTTGAACTAGTCTCCCCGACGACGCGATTCACAGTTGCAATTGTCATGTCATCCATTGTAGGACGGCCACTGCGAGGTTTATCATGAACGCTGCCAGTTTCTTCAAACTTTTTGATGATATTTGCAATCGATGGTGTTGTAAAAGGATCTTTGTGAATGCGTCTTTGAGTCTTAAACATTCGAAGGGCAGCTGTAGCACTTCTATTGCATCCATAGAAGCACTGAACTATCTCTATCCGAGTCTGAAGATCCATTGTTAATAAGATAGGCAGCGATCGTACCACTTCACATTGAGATTTCGAACATAGCATGACACACGCGTCTTTGTCATTGGTTAGCGAAAACATAAAGTCATAGATATGGGATATGGCAATTCTATGCCATGAAGGCTAATTAATTTGACGTTCTCAATTGAAGATGATACGATATGAATCAATCAATGACTAAGCATGTCGTCATGGCTGGTGATGAAAGTTTCATAGTATTGAATAGGGGAAAATTTTGAGCTATGGCCCTAGGTAAGGTTAATTGACATCATTAACAGCACAGCTGATTGACTTAAACATTTTCTGAAACGGAAATGAATTCACCAAAGCTTAAGAAATATAATTGCACATATAATATTCATTACAAAAATGACTGCATGCAGAATGTAAAATTTAAGCAGTTAAATAATCGAATATTCATTTCTTATTGCTAGATTCGTAAATTCCCCTTCATGTTGCGTAATATAACAGGGTTTCTGACGAAAACGTTTATTGTTTACTCATGTAGATATTCAATTTAAAAGTCAAGCGACTTTACGGACACCCTGTATAATCACTATTTTTGATAACTTTGATAGAAATGAGAGGCTCCAGTATTAATTTCATAAATATTTGACTTACATTGTGACTAATTTGACAACATTTTGATAGAAATGATCGGAAGCACCTGATTAATAATCTGATAAATTTGGTGGATGTCAGGTACATAAAACCCAGTCAAATACTTGGCTAATTTTCATCATAGGCTTGTCTAATATTAGATAAATTATCTCGGTTTTTAACCCGGCCCTTTTTCCTACTTCGGATGTGTGCATTAAATCGCTTAAATATTAGATTTTGTGACTTAGCTATTAGTTTTCTCCACTGCATGAATTCCAGGGTGGCTAGTGATTCGAGATAGCATCCATACAATAAACCCCATAAACAAAAAGACGACTTAGCATTGGTTTGAAATTGGACTAACTGGTCTGAAAAACGCAGAAATATTATTTTTCTAATTTGACCAAAAAACCCCATTAATACATCCATTTTCATGCATGCTATTCATGTCTTAGAGAATAATTCCTCTTATTTCCTTCTCTAGGGCTCGTCTGAATTAAGTACCGGAACTGGATAAGACGAGGCGAGACAAAAATTGCCTAGAAGTCGTTAAAAATACGTCCAAACTGTTAGGATCTTCAGTGAAAATATGGAATTCGCTAATATTAAGATAGTAGCATATTTTTAATGCAAAATATTTATGAAAATAAACGTAGTTTCTCGTCTGCGAAGCACGTCAAAAACTGATACTAAATTTTGAAATAATATTCGAAAAGAAGACGACTATGAGATGTTTGCCCTTTTCATTTTCGCTATTATCTCTTTACAAATTTATTGAAGATTCAATGAATAAATCATTCTAATGTACTTCTAAATATTCTTAAATGCTGCCTCCATGTCAAAATAATACAAAATATCTGATTTTGATTGATATCACGGACTTTTCAAAAATCACAATTAAATGACATATTTTGTTGCTGTGAATCATATTTCATGGAGATCTTCTGACCTTTCATGAGGCTAAACAGAAACCCAGGTTGTTATTTCTACGATACAGTCCATGCTTAGAAAATTTGGGTTAGAGGATTACACGTGATTCTGTTCAGAATACAAAATTTCTTCGACTATTAATAGTTTTTATAAAATAACCGGTAATTAGTTTAAAGAACCATCGCATATTAGGACAATACAAGCAAAGATATTGAATACAAGAGTAAAAAGTATGGATTGGAAAACTATCACTATTATATCCAAGAAACAAATATTTAATCAACCTGTTATATTTTGATTTCAAACATTGACAACAAAAGCTAGTTTTAAAATAAATATAAGAAAACAAACAAAATTGTTCATAGTCACACCTATTTTGAGACGTATCATTTGTAAACATATATCTATGTATATATGAAAACAAAACAATGACACGGCCAATAAGAAACAAACAGTACAATATATATCTTACAGTGACACCTAAACTAATTAGACTCCAAAAAATGATTTTGTTCAATGGGTAAAACAGCTCTTCAAATGCTGAAATGGCATCCTCGCCCAGTAGAATATGGGTCTGTAAACATAATGGGTATATTTGGTATAATATCTCTATGAAATGAAGAATTTAAATCATAAATATAATTATGACATTTTTCCATTGTGTTGTTTGATTTCTATTCACTTGTTTGGCTGAGAATACCCAGCTGAATAACCATTTTTACAATGATGGATTCTGGATGTGTCCGTTATCGGGGAATTAATGAATATACTCGAGGAAAGTGTTGTTCCCATCAAGTATAATTGTACTATACATACAGTTCATGAGATGGGATCAATACAATAAATTCAAGTTTTAATAAGTATATTTAATTGTAAATTATGTAGCATTGTAAATAACATGGCAATGAAATTGAATTGTAACTGTAAATAATGTTTTGTGCGATTCCAATGACTGATTTGTGCATACTTAATGGATTTGTGGTGTTTTCGATTTATCTGTGATCAAAATTATTTTGTTTAAACTGTGACGTTTGCAAATAGTTGTTCTTTTTACTTCTCTAAACGAGATGGTGGAGGCTGAGAAGAATGTAAGTTTACCCTGTTATTGAAATGAAATTATATCAATTAAATTCAGTGTACTTCTCCAGAGAATTTGTGTGAAAATGAGGTGAAATTTCCTATTAAAGCCTTACATATGTAGCATTTATCGGAATGCCTTAATGCTATACATCGGATGAGTTTGCTGTCATAACGACTCCGATTGCGATCTCATTACGATTCCTGTGATGTGCGGTCATCGTCTGTCACTTGTTATGTTTTGCCAGTTCAGCTAGGCCTGATTATCTTGTGTCTAATCAAGCATTGTGAATTTACTCATGCAGAACTATAATGTATCTTGCTCGGAGGTTTCCACGATAGTACGACGGTTTAATCCTCGATGCCCATTTATTATTTTGAATATATTTATAGGGTGACTATTATATACGGCACAGCCAGTGGTATCTCAGCTTTGCAACAGTCCATTTCTCAGCTGTAGAACTCAAAAGTCAATGGAGGATAAGCATAATCAAATATATTCAGTATTGTCAGTGTGTTTTAACTCTTTGGTTTGTCTTGCTTGGGCGTACATCGCCTCTTAGGAGAAATATACAGTGGATGATTACTTAAGAGAAGTCGTGCGAGTTCCGTTGTATTAGCCGGGAGACAAAGGTTGTTACGGTGCAGACGTGAAAATAGTAATAAACAAAGTTCTCCAGGATTTTCGGCAATTTCCGGTGGCAATAATTTTCTGATTATTTTTCATATCAGGGATGAGAATTTTAGGAATTAGCGGATTTGACGGTCATATACATGTATCTTATTACTGAATCATATGAGAACAAATTGGTGCATGAGTATTGAGTATGTTATCGCGTCATTTCTTAGCAGTAGACCTACAGCCATAGAGGGGCCCATTTGGCATGAAGCTAACTATATGGCACGGAGATCTATCAATGGGAGGGCTCTTTCAGCATTAAGAATCCGCGAAAAGGCATTTGGGAAAGTAATTCTATATATTGCTTAGAAGAGCAAGGTAAGGCTTCCTGCAATATTTAGGATAATCGGGATTATTCCGACGCATAGCGACGTGTAGATGACTGAGAACCGATTGGGAGGTTGTTCTTATGCTTCTCTGCCGTGGAATAGGCCTAACACGGTTATAGCGGTTCTCACTCAAATATGTATCTGGAAATTCAACTTTCTGCTCAAATTTGATATGGACGGCTATTTGTGAATGTTTTATTTAAACATAGTATCCAAGAAGTGGGCTTATTATATATTGGTGTTTAACTGATAAAAAAAGAGTTACAGGTTATTTTATGCCGATCAAGGTAAATGCTCTCATCCTATATTTGTTGGTACCCTCATAATATGTAGCAGCCTGGACAAGCATGCCAGCACTGGTTAACTCTTAATCACGTTGTCGAGTATAAAATCAGTCCATAAAATCATTTGATTTGGCTTTTAGACGCCACCTTGACTTACGGTGAAATCAATATACTATGCTGCTTTTTCAGTAACTAATTAAAATTTTTATTACATGTGGCGCACTATCATCCAATAGGTACATAAACCAATTTACCAATTCATCGCTATTTAATTCTGTGGAAAGATAAGTCCTATACCAAAATTGCAATATTTTCGTACGAGTGCAGCTTATACTTCCACACTCTCATTGCCATCAAGTAGCTAAAACTCTCCCTAACTATCTTATCCGTATTTCTTTGTTAAAAAAATAACGGTAAAACTATTTACAGGGTGTGGTCAAGCTTTCCATGCTCACGCGTCATCATCATTAGGTCCAAGTAGTATTTTACAATTATATGATGAAATATAAACTGTTTTCTAAAGCAATGAAAATAAAAAAAGCATGTAATGATAAAAACACTGTTTTTTAACATCAAAAAACATCATTTTTTATAAATAAATAACGTGTTTTTTATAAACAAACCTAGTCATGATAACTCCCGGAGACATCGGAATGAAATCTAAATAGCAGTATTGTTCTCGGAAACAGTCAAAACCAATGTTTCTGTATAAACTATAGTCGGAAAGTTGACCGATTAGGCCTACTTCCATGGACCGTCAAAGGCTATTAATTTACAGCTACACTCTAAACCAGGGATGTCCAATTACAATTTCAGGCGGACCAAATATCAAGTGTCACCCTCTGTGCGGGCCAAAGAAGATAAGATTATACACTTTACTACACAGTGTACATGAAAATTGTTTTAAAAAGCATATATTCAGCGTAACCAATTCTATTTCGAATGGGTTCTACAATAACATAGGTATGTTAGACAAAGCCTCAAGCTAAATCAATGGATATTTTTTTTAATGTGAAACATGACATTTTACAAGGAACGTTTCTTTACATCTTGCGTAAAACTAGTTGTCGAAGTTCGGAGTATATCCTGCAAAAGCTCATAAGTGAGTTTTGAACGTAATTTACTTTTATTAAGTTTCATTGCCAAAAACGTTTGCTCGCAAATGTAAGTACTTCCGAAAAGACAGCCAGTTTTCTTGGCATGTTGTTTCAGATTTATAATCTTGGTATTGTCGAGATCAGCATAAAATTTCAACAGCGATTTCCTTCGGTATTGGTTTTTTTGAAATTCAGAGCACTGTAAATCAATGAGCTTTAATTGAATCGAGGATGGAACCTGGTCTGGTGACACGGAAAAAAAGTCGGCAAAAGTTGAAATTTCGACATTTCGTCGTTAATACCTTTTCTTAGATTCTTAGAAATATAACGTAAACATGTGTTTTAAACTACATCTTCGGCAGGAAATAACAATTTACACACAAGAATTTTACTAACAATACAATGAGTAGCGAGATTTAAACTAGAAACTGAGCCAGAGAATTTATTGAACACAGATATTAATCTGTCCATCAATTGCCGGTCTATAGTCGCGGGCCAGAGTTGGCCCGCGGGCCGTATTTTGGACACCCCTGCTCTGAACAGGAGCATCTTTTTAGAAGCTGATAAGTACGATTTTGTTACAAATGTTTCATTTCGAGTCTTTCCTTTGCACAATTTTATCAAAAACTAATTTCATGGCCATTTCATAGGGACCTTTTTGCCAAGGCGCCTCAGTAGGTCCACTCGTGTGGTATGATGCATTCCTACTTTATGACAAAATACCTCAAGTATTGTATTAAGTTAAACCGTCATAAAGTTACATTGGTTAACAATTTTTCAGATAGCCTATGATACCCACGAGTAATGCCGATTTCAAGCAATAATAGCGCACACAACGTATCTCACATTTGGCCTACTCAGAGTTCGGCCATCCAAATTTTTTGAAATGCATGTGATTGCCAATACCCGAAAATCAACTCATACTATGAATCTATAATAATGAATATGTTTATATCCAAAAAATAAAGCAACCTTGCAGTTTGAGGTCTCGATCACTTGATTTTTCTGGAATTCGGCCGTAAAAAGTTAACCGAAAAAATAAGCTGGTTCTACAATGAACAAACGCTAGCATGTGTATCGTGTGCAAACGTGTATTCAGATATATCAGAACAAAAATTGGAGTTTCAACCGTAATTTTAAGAGATAAAAGATTCAAAACGATAAAGTTTTTTGACGAAAATTTCACACTTATGAGTTAGCAAATTTTGCCACATAGATAAATTTGAGTTTGAGCAAAATCCCATCGTACATTTATAGTCTGAGATCCACTCTTAAGTGACGTAGGTTTGTAATTTTTTTCGGTAATCTTTGAATGATGTTTGGTACATAACCTATAACTACCGATCAAAATGTGTTGATCTATTTTCATTATAAAGCAGCACAATGAATAAAACAGTTAAGGGTTGTCTTTGCTTTTGTTATGAAATTACTTATTAATAGTTGGCCAGCAACGTTTTAAAGTATAATGCATCGACATGCTTCGCCAAGCAGGAATCTGTAACGTGCACCTCTGACTCACTAAAGAATCCACGCATTCGAGAGTTCAACGCTCTAATATGCTAGGCTCCTCAGAAATGATATCCTCACAAAAGGATGTCATTGTAGTAATCTTCTGATAACGCTTTCCACCTTTGTTTCGGGAATAGGCTGGAGTTCCCCTCTTCACCAGACTGTATGCAGTGGACCGCTTCATTCCTAACGCATGATAAGCATCTAACCCCTTTTTCCGTATATCTTCGGTGGTCTTATTGTATGCACCTCTTTCATTTGATGAATTTTCGATGTTAGATAGGCTACTTGAATCTTCCGAAGACATGATGTAAACTATTCCTAAATTAGACCGTCACACGCAATGAGTCATGAACAAATGGACTCAATGATCAATTCTCAATGATCAGTGAGATTAGATCTTCATGTTTAAAAATATTCAGATCAGATTTCCAGATATTCAAATGGATCAGAATTTGAAATTTTTGAATCATAGTAAGATTCCAAAGATATGTGAAATGATCCTAGGATCAGCTTAGCAAATTTCTATTTACATCTTTAAGTACTCTCGGAAGTAGTTTTGTATTATTCATTACTATGCATAATACTCGTACCACCATAGCACCGTAGGACAATTCGTCGTGGTCAATTCCTTCAGACCATAGTGCATTTAAATATCTCCACAAAAGGGCGATATGTAGGTTATCCACTACATGCAATGTAAAATATGTCAATACGGCAATATCACACATGAGGTGTACTTTTTCATACATGTATTCGTATTTACAATTTCGCGGTGCAAGATTTACAAAGAGAAGCACACTATTTCTCGAAGTTTGCATTGATAAAACTGCTACATGCTTTGTAAAACCTATTAATCGTCAACTTCATAAGCTTGCTGCCATTCAAAATCGGTTGCATAACACTCTAAATGTGCCTTTTCCTTTTCTAAGTTCTACCACGTCATGCGTATAATGGTAATTCACTATATGGGACTTGTATTTTTACATATAGCATATTTTATTGATACCGTACTTTGAAGGAATGAGTTAATTTGATATCTCTGATTGTTGCCATATTCATTGTTGCCATTTTGGCACTTAATACTTTTAGGAAAAAGTGTCGAAATTGAAGTCTTCGTTGTCGAAATAGAAGTATTTGTTGTCGAAATAGAGGTATTTGTTGTCAAAATAGAGGTATTTGTTGTCGAAATAGAGGTATTTGTTGTCGAAATAGAGGTATTTGTTGTCAAAATAGAAGTATTTGTTGTCGAAATAGAGGTATTTGTTGTCGAAATAGAGGTATTTGTTGTCAAAATAGAGGTATTTGTTGTCGAAATAGAGGTATTTGTTGTCGAAATAGAGGTATTTGTTGTCAAAATAGAGGTATTTGTTGTCGAAATAGAGGTATTTGTTGTCGAAATAGAGATATTTGTTGTCGAAATAGAGGTATTTGTTGTCAAAATAGAGGTATTTGTTGTCGAAATAGAGGTATTTGTTGTCAAAATAGAGGTATTTGTTGTCGAAATACACGTAGAGGTATTTGCTGTCGAAATAGAGGTATTTGTTGTCGAAATTGAAGTATTTGTTGTCGAAATAGTAGTCTTTGTTGTCGAAATAGAAGTCTTTGTTGCCTGAAATTGATTTCCAAATACTGTAGTTTCTTGAGAATGATCTCAACTCCACAAAAACTTCCTAATCAATTGTTTCACGACCGTTTAATTTAAAATTAATCTGCCGACGTTTCACAATCGCCTTTGTCGAGACAGGACACCAGTTACCACGTCGACAGATTTATTTTAAATCAGTCGTGAAATAATTTTTCTTTTGATTAGGAATACATAAACCGAATGATGACCTTAACGACTACTCTAAGTCGTATCAACCATAATTACTTCACTCATTTAAAGTTTGTCAAAATATATAAAGTGAAGTGATATAGATGAGGACAAGTCAAAAGCCGCGCAAGTAGCATTATCAGTTTCTGATATTCCTTACACATAATATACTCTACTATATATATTTCTTAAGTTTAGGCTTGGTAAAGGTCTAAAAAAAGGGGAATAATAGGTCATTTAAATATTTTTTTTGTGATATCTGCAAGAAGAGCATTGTTCATGGTTATTTTTCTGACCTACAGCTAAAGTAACCCACATAGATGTTAAATCTAGTGGTTGTTCGTTAATAAGCATCCCCAGGAATGCCCTTTGAATTGTCTGGTAAACGCATATACTATTAATCTCATCATCAACATGCTTATTTTAGAGTGGAGGCGTGTCCACCCTACCGGAGCCATAATTTTCGTGCCCATGTAAAACCTTCATTTTTCGCGACAATCCATTTGAAATAGTAAAAGCATAGTTGATGTCCAAATGGGTTTATTAGTCGCCCATGTCTCCGAGTGTGTGATGATTTTTTTAAGAAATCCCTTCATTTATGTTTAATGATTGTGTCCATTTGCATGTAAGTCATTTTTGTGTAAAATTCAGCCATATATTGCTTACATCATTATCTTATATGTGCGTTTTGCTAGAAGACCATACATGCTAGCTGATTGCTTTTCGAGGTTGACTTGTTGACCTATGCGGGCAATTCGGTATTAGTATTTATTCAATATGACAGTAATCATTATATTCACGGGTAAGTGCCGTCTTATTTCATAACTGAATATTGCCCGTAACCTCAGTGGTAACGTTGAACACATTGAAATTCAACGTAGCAAAGTGCGTCAAGGCAACAAATTTAAATAAACAAAACAAGCTAATGACTAGTTAATTTTCAATAGGTACAAAATCAATAGGTACAAAATAGGTACAAAGTTATTCATTGTAAGGTCATGTCGTGTTGGAGATGAATGTGCAACGCTCTTTGTAAGACAGCAGCAGTCATTTCAACAACCAATTAAAGCATTGAATCTATTAGCAATTTGCATGCCACAATTTTTGCCTTTATTTTCTTATGTGGATACGAAAATTCATGCAATTCGAGTAATTATTTCATGAGTCAGTGTTGTTTGTAAGCTATGTCCGTACATATTTCATAAATAACTGAGAACGTCTCTGTTAACGAAATTCATGATAGTAACTTTCCTTGGGGCACATCCGAATTAGGAGCATTCGAGACAATTTTGTACGACAACCATTTTCACTTGACAGCATAAAAAGTAGCAACGTTACAGGCTACAATGCAAAAAAGTTCATTTGTCTTACTACGATATTCGTTCGTTATGATCGGTCGCCTAGTTGGATAACGATATGATTTTTTTGGAGAATTCTGTATTCGAGCATCTGGAATTACATATAATTAATTTCTTACGATCCTCCTGAGTTATACAGGTGTAAGACACATTTGTTACATAATTGATTTAGTTGTAACTAGTTTTATCATCCCCATTCTCCATCTTTGTCTTCTTCACCAGATTACATTCAATAAGAAATTCAGCTTCATGAGCAGCTTTGAACAAACCTCAGAAGCAATGCGCTTAATAATAGTTCCTTAGCGATCCCGTGGACCACCAGCATCACTCACGGTGATCAAACTTCTTCTGTTGTTGCTGCAACTTGCTGGAATGAACTCCCACTTGACATTCGTTCCCTATGCAACACTGCTTATTTTAAGAAGACCCTCAAAAGCTATTTGTTCACGAAATGTGGGGCCGCTTTAAGCTTTCTTGTATAGGCGGGATATGAATATATGCAATATTATTATCATTTTATCTACTGCTGAGGGACACCTTTGGTATATAAGCCTGTCCTCTTCCCTCATACATTGATTTAAAAAATGATGCTCTGTGCATGCATTTGACTGACTCTGTTATCATTTTACTTCAATATATTGCAAATCGATATTTCGTTTCAGCGTCACAAACACAAGCTGGATACCACAGACAGGATAAAGCAGGTCATGATAGCGATTGGTGACGTTTTAAAGAGAATGCCACAACAACAGAAACGGAAATCGAACCTGATCAGTCAGATTGTTCGAGAATCCTCAATACCCGAGCATCTGGGAGAATGAATGAGGTCACCGACGTCACCGATTCAGTTGATGATGTGGACGCTTCGGACGACGACGAGTCAGTTGGTGAAGATTCGAAGAGCGAGCAAGAGGGGCCTGGTGCGTGTAGTGAACCAAGTCTTGCAGACTGAAGGAATTGACTATTTTTCATAATCAAACAGATTGCAATTCATTTTTGTGATCATTCTGTTCAGGAATTACTGCTTGTAATTTTTAAATTGTTTTTTCGACAAAGTATATAACTGTGTTCATATAAATCAGCATGTTTTGACGTTCTCTAACAATTTTTATTCCACTATTTACTCTGAATTTACTAGGCTTCTGCTGTAGACAGAAAACATCTAAATTTATGCAATATCTGGATTATAATAATCAAATGTAAGTGGATTAAATTACGAATATAAATCAATAATTCAGGCGGGTTTTATCGTAAAGACGACACAAAGGCGGCCTACATGTCGACTTTGCTGACGGGTATAGGATATCAAGTCGACTTATAGTGGTCATAGTGAGACGCAAAATAGCCGTGGACATAACGGTCACTGAAGTAACTAGTTAATTCAACTCGTCTTAAAGTCGTCCTTTTGTTTAAGGGGAAAGAAACGTTGAATGGCATCTGACAACTCTCGGCTGTACTATTTTGGTATGAATTTGTGCTACACTAAGTACATCAGTGGCTCAGGAGAACTAAGGATCAATTGGAAAAATTGTAAGAAATTGGCAAATCGATTACCGCTATTGTGAGAAATTGTATACTGATTGCACAGATGCAGATTTTATAAATACCGGATATACTACATCAGAAATGCAACTTTATTTTTTTTTTGTTGACAGTTACAAGGAAATGCTCTATTTCCAAATAGCGGGAACTCAACGATATGATGAGCTGTCTTTGGCAATTTAGTATATAGATTGGCACTGAAAAGCAAACACGATTGACATAAGCTTAGAATGACCTGATAATTCGTATAAATTGGCTGCTGAACCACTCACAGACACAATTCCTCCATCAAATTGGGTGGGTATCATCAATGTTCTTCGAATCAATTTTATGTTAATTTCATCTTTTGGCGACAGATGCCCTTGGAATCATAATGCCACCTGACACACCGCTTTAAAATCCATTTCAACTCATTAACCTTCTGAGTCCGAGGCCAAATCTTCCGCACAGCTGCAGCTACACAGGACGTGCACATCACTCGCTCAACTCCCCTGGTACTGAGTGAACAATGGGAACATAATACAGCGATGACGTCATATAATTAGAGCAATGTAATTTGAGTTTGTTGATGAAGTTGCACCGTCCTCATCAGACTGTAATTATTGTTCTAGTAGAAACTTAAGTCAACTGCGTGATACGTTCAACAAAATATAGATGTGTTCCACTCTGCACCGTTCTCACCTAATGATGAAATCAAGAGTTTTGGACCAATTCTATTGGTGTGTAGCTGCCTCACTGTGGCAGTAAGCGTACAAATTATAGGGCCTACCACAAAAGGTCAAAATTTTCAAATGTTTTCCAAATGTAATGACGTCGAAATTTTTCGTGAAATAATGTGAGCTTTTCGTGCGTCATCTGCTTATGTCAACTGACGTAGATTTGCTTCTAGAGTTAGGCCCAAGGACGCCGTACGACTTTAGGGCAGGTATTGCATTGATCTAAAGGAGGACACTTTTGGGATATTCTATCCCATCCTTACACCCCATACCCCAATGTTTCATGTCCTAATTATGCTTTGTAGGCCCACCCAAAGACCTGTTAGCTTTAGATTGATAAAACCACTACCGGTGTGCATGAGGACAAGCGTACGTAAATCAAATGAGTAAAAATCACGTTGCTGTCAATTCTAGTCGAGGCCTTGGATATCAATAACAAGTTAAATTCTGTAAATTTACTGCATTTATACAAATAAAAAGTCCAATTCTATTTAAATAGATCTTATTTTAAGGGACAGCTTTTCTTTTTTCTTGGAAATGACATGCAATTATCCAGTGGATAGTGCAGAAAGAGAACTTCTATTCAATGCTTTTCCAGTATATATGCAAGCAGGCTCGTTGCATCAAGAAGCGTCTTTACAATTTAAACCATAAAACTTGTTCTTAAACAATTGCAACTCAAACAATTAAAGGTATTGAATGAATTGCTGTGGATCAAGAAAAGCAACATGTAAAACTTTTCAAAACAATTCAAATCTCAGCACATCATGATATGAGACGGCTCCCATAGAACACAGGCGTAGACATTTCTAATCATCAGCACATGCTATTTGGCCAGAAGAAAATCGATGACAAAGTAGATTACATTTTGACGATAAAAAATTGAAAAGTTTGGCTATTTTCATCTAAAATCGCTCCTGCTCAGAACAAAAAATTCTAATGTAGATGCTCTAAGTGAGCCATGTCAATGAATATTATACTTGAAAGAGATCAAGGAACTTCTATAAAATATGTACAATTCAAAGCATGATACAAAGCTCCGCGCTGTCATCACACTTTGGATCATGGCAAAATTTGAAATTTTTGGAAAAATGCAATTTAGTTTTCAAGAACATGCGCACAAGAGTATAGCCTACCGCTAGGCTACATGTAAAATCATGTAGATTTTGTAATTTGTAATTTTGCAGCAGCTTGCAATAATGTGTCTTGTCACACAAATTCTGAAAACCATTCGTAAATACTAATCTGCAACATCACGTCAGCGTCATTGTAAAATGCAGAGCGTTAGATAGTGAGTTGATAGTGACAAGCAAATTTCAATGGGTGAGTGATGCTGTTAGAGATTTGTTAGACTAGCAGTGTTTCTGTGCGCTCGCCTCAGGTTGTTCAACAAGACGAGATCATTTTTTCGCTACCTACATCAAATGATTTTGTTTGTTGATAATTTTGCTTTCAATTCACACTAAAAGTATCGTATAGCTATCTTTATAATTTCCTAATACACGTGTGACCGGAAAGTAGTTTGGAGGATTCATTTCATAATGATAGCATACATCAAATGCGTAACAAGCATGATGGTCCGCGTGAGACCGAAATCACATGGTATTACAACGTAACTAAAAATTTGTATAATCCCACTAGTCCAAAACGTGACAGTATGTTGACTATCCACTCGACTCCATGCATGTACTATATAAAGCCATGTTATAATGATCAAGTTGTCACTGATTCTCTTTGTGCTTAACTGTTGACCACCTTTTACAATATACGTAATCTTTCATATAAAATATTTTCTCTGTCAAACATCACCATGGAAAGCAAGATTGAATATAATTTGAGTTAAATCACTCCATTGCTGGATGTGTATTTAAGAGCTAGTTTAAAGCTCATTTCAAAAGTCCAGGGTGCTGCCAGTTTACACACGTAAAAGCTAATTTATGTACACGGTAATAAAACCATGGCTTCTGGGCGGCAAACTGCAGACCACAACACGCTTCAACTGCAAGTTTATTAAAGAATATTTCTGGGTAATTCATGAAGAGGGCACACATGCAACACTTGCAACACCTGGTTTAGGGCAACATTTGCATCTGCAACACGTGCAACACCCTTGCCGGCGTCCCTGGTTAGGCCTATGACATTCCAGCACATTCTCTCTTAATGAATGGATGTCAGAAAATGAAAAGCTTGGCATGTAAGAGGTGCAGTGGCCTAGACAATAGATATTCTTTGTCCTGCTTCACGGAAACAAGTAGAACAGAGGTGATCGCGGCGTTCTTAAAGCATGTGAAGCAATTCATTATGCGGTGCAGCCTGAGAGCAGCTACACATACTGCTGCACACCTGCTTGAAAACTGAGAATTTACCAAATTTGAAAGTTGACCAAGCTCGCAATGTGTAATGCAAAGTCATCTCCGCTATTGTCAGCGTCAGTATTCCGACTGTGACAGTTTCAGGACGCTAGGACGTTCATCACAGATAACCACAGCCGCACAGATCATTGTTTATTGAACATGCGTGCGACTCTCTTATCAACTTCCTTTGAAGATCATCAAAACATGCGCAAATACATCTTCATATTGTTTCACACAGCGCAGACATGTCAATAAATGATCCTCTGTCTATCAGACCCACTTAGCGGACATGTCGATAATGTCGCAATCATCAATCCAGTCCTAAATTTGCTTTAATAACATCAATGAATGAATTAGACACTACTTTAACACTAATGGTCAACAAAAATAAAACCAGGAATGTTCATGGTATCAAACTTGATTCCCTCGAAATTCCCTTGATTAAATGCAGTTAATTAGAAGTAACTAATTCATGCATTTCTGTCCCATTACTTCCATTTATATTTGTTGTGATAATGACTTCTTATTGATGCATTTATAAGATTCAACATAGATATCTCAACTTTTATTCATTTAGTGGTTGACTATCGGACTATTTTGTGAATGCATTTAATAGCATACCGTTGATCACTGACTATCGTAAAATTGTCAAATACGATTACGAGGTGACTTCATTGATCAGATGTTATCTGCTCCAATCCGCCTTGCGATCACTTGTGGAGTTGGTGAGGTCGTCGATTCAAATTCGGGTAGTCGGAGCTGTCTGAGAAAGGAGGAGAACATCTCTCGGATATTTGTTGTTAAAGGACCGGCTTATCGCTAACGGCACAGCAGTCCCCTTTATCTATGGCAGTATTTTTGGTGGTGTTGTGAACCCACCCCCTCCCTGGTATTGGGAGAGGTTCCGGGGACATCGGATGTCCGACTGGCCATTCACTTGCTCACAATGGCGGATGAGCCCTGTGCACCTGAAGGGGCCAACCCATAGGTCCCAGGCTGTGAGCGTTGTGTGTGTGTTTGCGTGCAGAAGAAGATGTGTTTTGTAATGTGCGGTTGAGATTTACAAAGGGGGCAAAGAGGTGAAGAGTGGACAATCAAGAAAGGTGATTTGTTGGTGCAGAGTTGTGCCAGTGTTCTGCATGTGAGTCTCTCGAGCGTTTGTTCTGATTTGTGAACCGTTGGGGATTGCGTTAATGATTTTCTTTTTCTGTCTGTGCGTTAGAGGTATGTGCCGACAGTATCTTTGGTCAATCATAAGATCAGATCCAGCACAACGAAACTGCGCTACCTAAGATCTATCAGGTGTAGGAATAATATTGGCGGGAATTAAATACTCCGAAATACGCGTTGTACTCTGCTAGAATCTGAGTTGCATAAGGAGCGTAAAAATGAAGTAACTGCACGTCTAAATAAACAAATGTATCAAAAATATTAATAGCGGCGGTCGGGCTTCAATCTATTTGGAGCCAACCAACGAGTTGAACTCTCGGATTTCTTAAACGGTAGGTTCTCTTGAATTGCTGAGTGCAAGCCTTGCTGTAAGCACTGGATGTGTGACTTTGGTACACTTTCTTCAAAGATAAATTCACTAAAATTCTGAAAATGTATTTCTGTACATGTACAACATTTCATTTTGTTGAAAACTGAATGTCACATGTGATCCATTAGCTAATGTCAAAAGAATGATATAAGAGGAACTGCCAATGTACGATGAATGCTGCATAAATGGATGTTGACCTACTTCGATTAACCAGAGAATGGGCTGGGCATGCAGAAGGTCACCTGAGCCTAGTAATAATAATAATGACAATTGTATTTGCATAAAACAACAAATACATGGCCCGAAGTGGACATACACTGAACATTTGAACAGAAATAAATTGAATGAGGACAGGGCATACTGCTTTAGCTATCAAATATCGTCGATGGAAGGAAGAATGGCCTCTAAGTCAGAAACAACGACTGAACAAGTTCATTGACGAACCCGGCAACATTCAAAGTACCGCACTACCACGCAAGCCACTCTCAACCGCCTCCGGACAGTGAGTGGATCGGTTGGTTTTTGTTTTTGTGTGTTTGTTGTATTGTTATGTTTGTAGCTTTTTGTAGGGTTGTCTGTTTTCTTTGGAAATTTGTTTATCGGGTTGGTTGGTTGTTTATGTCTCTGTTTAATTGTTGTGGGTTTCGTTTGGTTGTTGGTTGTTTTGTTTTTGTGTTGATGGGTGTGCTTGTGTGTGGTAGTCGTGTATGGGTGTGCTTGTGTTGTGAGTGTTGTATTTGTGTTGGGTGTGTGCTTGGGGTTGTGTGTGTTGTTGGTCTTTGTTGTTTTGCTTAGTTTGTGTGTGTTGGTAGTTTGTTGTGGTGTTGTATGTGGTAGGTGTTGGTGTTGTTGGTGTGTTGTGTTTGTTGTGTGTGTATGTTTTGTGGTGTTTTGTTGTTGTGTTGTTTGTATTTGCGGGTTGTTGGGTTTTGTTATGTATTGTTGGGTAGGTGAATGTTTGTGCGCTTGTAGTCTGGGTGGTCGGTGTTATTTGGTGTATTTAGGTGGAGTTCTGGTGGTTGTTTTGGTTGTGGGGGTTTTGTGTGTGTGTGTGTAGTATTGTGGTTTTGTTTGTCAGTTGTTTGTTTTGATTGATTTGTTGTAGGTTTAGTTGTGTGTGTAGGTGTGGAGTGTTGTGTTTGTTGGGTTGTGTGTTTGTCTTTCGGTGGGTGGTTGGTGTTTGGGGTGTTTGTGTTTGTGGGTTTTGTGTTTTTGGTGTTGGTTGTTTGTTTGTGGTTGGTGTTTATGGTGGTGTGGGCTTGTTGTGTATGTTGTATTTGGTTTGATGTGGTGTTTTTTTTGGTTTGGTGTGGTAGTTTGGTTTTTGTTTTTGGTTGTTTGTATGTCTGATTTTGAGGTTGTGTTTTGGTTTGTGGGTGTTGGTTGGTTGGTGTATTTAATTTGTGTGTTGTTTTTGTGTGTGGTATTGGTTGGTTTGTGTGTGTGTGTGTTGTTGTTGTGTTTTTAGGGTTTTGGTGTGGTGTGTTGATAGGTTTGTTGTTGGCTGTGGTGTTGTTGTGGTAGAGTATTGGTTTTGGTTATTTGGTAGTTGTGGTTTATGTGTGTTGTATGTTTGTTGTTTTTTGTTTTGTGTTTGTTGGTTGTGTGTATGTTTTTTGTGTTGTTTGGTTGTGTTTGTTTGTGATTTGTTGTGTGTTTTTGTATGTGTTTTGAGGGTTTAGTGTATTGTAGGTTGTTATTGTTGTAGTATGCTTGTATGGTATCGTGTTGCTGTGTGTTGTTTGTACGTTTGTCTGTGTCTTGTTTGTGTGTTGTTGTTGTATTGTCTGCTGTGTTGGCCTGTCTTTGTATTGTGGTGTTTGTTGTGTTGTAGTCATTTGGTGTTTGTGTGTGTGTTTGTATGTCGTGGTTGTGGTTATGGTTTTGTCGTGTTATGCTTGTTGTTTTGGGCGTTGTTGTGTTTTTGTTGTGTTGTATGATGTATGTGTTTGATTTAGATTAGTTGATTGAATCTGTTGTGTGTTGCTGTTAGGTTTAGGTGTGTGTGTTCGTGTAGGTCCCTTTGCCGCCCTGCATGAAAGACTGGGGACTAAAAACGTCATCAGTTTGTGATTGCGTCCACCCAGAACAGACTCTACCGACCACCCAACGACGACCAACGCCTCAAGATCCTGGACGACGACACGCGGGCTAGCTGAAACGAAGCTGCAAATTTGAGCGACAGCAAATGGCAAACGACAGAAGACGAAAATCCTTTTCTAATAAAGAAGTCAATGATGCACCTTTGCAATTCAGCTAGTGATGAAGCACGTCTTCTCTGCCTAAGTATTACTTATTATTACACATATCATTACTGTATTGATTTTAGAATGCCAGCCGCATATAAGTTTATGCGAGGCCCCGCCCGCCTGGGCTTGAGCGTTCAGGTAGAGGGGCCGAAACGCGACCAGGCGGGTAACTGCTGACGACTGGCTATTGTTTACTTTGTTTAAAACGATGTTTACTTTAAACGTCAACTGCCTAGCTCGTGGGATGCATTGAGGCTGAGACGATCTGATCTCCATTGTGTTGACATGGTGATTACTACGTGTCTATTTATAAAGGCTATAAGGGCTAATCAATGAGCCATGGCAACTGTGACCAAGGAGGATTCACAGGTTTAAGCGGCCGTGTACGATCTCGTACACATAAGGGTGAAGTCAGCCGTATAGCGCTATGTATGGACCACGGCACGCAATTAGATCCGTCAAGTCGTTTTGTGCTTTAAAGTCTTCATTTGCATTCATGCATTTTGTCGGGATCACAGTCAAGGAATTAGGGGTAAGGTCCGCCAAGCATTAGAAGCGCTTGATTGAAAAAAACTGGGAGACTTGGGGAAGGCCTCCACACGATATGTTCAGTTGGCTTAAAATGGTTGTCCTGGATAGTCAAAGTTAGACGGCTTGAAAAGTTTACTGTTGCGATGGGAAACGACACCTGTTTCTTAAGGACAAAACCTTATGTTTATTACATATAAGTTGATTAAAAGTGGTTGAAATTGTAGACGGTCGTTTTTGGAATGTCCAGCTTCCATAACTGGAATGACATATTGAACAAACCGAAATCATATCTGTCGAAAATAAGTTTGATATTTTAGGTAAATTTTCACTTTTGTTGCGGTTTGTCTGTAAAGTATACAAAAAAGTCACTTAACTGATGTCAAACTAGTTTGTCAACTTGATATATCAAAGATTCAAGCGTTATCGCTGTCGGCGATCATTTAATGAAACAGATAGATTCTTGAAGCAGCGCAGTCTGTTATCGAGTTTCCGCTCATGGGAAAGAAATAGAGTCAATCGCGTCATAGAAGTAGCTAATAGTACCCTAGAACTGGAAGTTTGATATTTGCCTAGTGAGGATGATGGACATGAGACTTAAGGATTGTAGTTCAGATTTGATCTACAAATTGTATCATAGCTCAAATATTTTGCCAAGTTGTGTTGTGGAGGTGTTGTGCAAAAAAGCAGGATATACTTGAAGAGAATTGCAAGGGAGATGGTGGCCAATGTTTTATTTGAAATGGTGTTATTCCATGCGATTAATAACGAATTGCGTCAATTTGTGAGTTTCACACGAATTTCAATTTTATCATCATGGAAAACGATTGAAATTATGGTAAGCGACCTAAACGCTGTCGTCTGGAGAGGAAATACCGACATTAAGAATCACGATACCAATTCTAATTATTGGAACTTTTTTTAACGGTAACAAGCAAGTAGCGCAATTGGCATAACACATTCCGAAGCTTCTTTAGAGAGTCATAACACGATCTAATGCCATGTGTTGGCACCTTTTAAATATCACTAATGAATATTTATGCACCTAGAATGAGATTATTTTGGACGCTCTAATCGAAGCAGTCCGTATATGCCAAAGTATCAACAAATGAACCGGTGCAACTCTTCAAAGTAATAGAATACAGTAACATAATTGGACTCGAATTTCACCTGGTGGAAAAAGTATGTTAGTAAAAGGAATTAAAGTTGTGATGCAGATGATTTTTCCTGATTGAATTAGGAGGCATATTAAACTGATCGACATACAGAGGTATCTACTAGGATTCCGTCTCTGCATCCCGGTCGCTGCACTATTAATAAATTCACTCTGCTTTTGCTTTGTACATGATCTTTGGACAAGGGCAACAATCCAGTCCAAATTGATTGATAATTGAAATGCACCCAGAAAAAAGAAACCCTCGCAAAAGTTCCGGAGGGTGCCATAATTTTATGCCATTCCATTGTCGGGCCTTTACAGGTAATGTTGATTTTATGTTCGCGTCCTGTTTGCACATTTCCAGCAGATTCAATTTTGGTCGGATATGTATTCAAATAAGGATAGAATGTACAGGGAAAGGGGACAGTCTCTTTCAGAATCTTGCTAGGTTGTAGAATGTCGAAGTACACGACTCTATCATTGCAGTTGGAAAGAAGCTAAAATTCTCTCTCTCAGATTGACCGGTTATGAATCTTCCTCCCATTCGGCGGATTCCGACTGGGATGCTTGATTCTCCTAAACACTCAGAAACGATGTGTAGAACTCTTCAACTGCTGTGAGGCTTCCACTTCTCCGTATCTCATAAAATTCATCATCTTTCTTTACCTACAGAGAACTATTGTCGTTCCTACTCGGATACGGAATTCGAATTCTTCCTTTTATGCAAACTGACAAACTGGAATCTGTGAGATTCAACTTATTTGATGTCTTTTCATTTTGGATTGTCATCATCGATTCCTAGAATTGATATCATTTCATTCCTCTCAGGATGGGCGGGAGTGGTCCAAAATCATGAGTGACTAGCAGGATGTCTTGTTTCCACCGCACATAGCTCTTTCTTATTGGCCGTAGAACATTGAATCGGATTTCTGTGTTTATATTGTAGTTAGGTCCTTCGGATCAAGATTGGTCATTCTACACAAGAACTCGGCATTAGTTGTAGGGGCACTCTTCTCAACGGCAATCGATGCCGCGTCTTACAGAATTCCGTGAGTTTAAAGGTAGAGCTGGATGATGTAACATTGTTGCGTGAAGTACGATTAAGATCCGTTGATTTGGGACGGGCCGGTTCAGTGTCAATGTTTCCAGAAATCATCAAATTCGGGTACAAAAACAGCGACGATTCACAATGATGATAACAATCAATCTTTGGGAATTTTCTCTATTCAATTTGCTGGTTCTCAGATCATAATAATAGTATATAAGAAATGTTGATGGATGACTGTCACCGAGACTTGAATACAATATTTCCGACTTTTATGGGGCTGAAGAATGATATTGCTACAATCCAACAAGGATGATGACCACGCCTATATATGGGAAGAAGGAACCTTCGATGAACGAATTAGAGTTAAGGTTAAATGAATACAGTTCACTAACTTCCCAGGATACAGATTAAATGACTTTTGAACGAAAAGGAAACCACATCATTACTTGTGATATGCGTTGGATTGTTATTGTAATTACCGACGGATTGGTATGATTGTTAAGTTATAATCGTTGTGTGATCGGCGACGGCACGCCAGACGGGCTTCCCAAGCTAGGCAATAATTAAGTGTAGATTAATTTTGATGCTAAGAAATTAATGATCAATAACAAATCACAATGAACTATCAGAAAAATGATATAAAACTGGCTTTAAAGCAAATAAAAAACATGAACATAAACAATATGTGTTTTACATGCGCATTAAAACTTTTGAATGACAGACATGAGACAGATCAATTCCAGTTGGCTAATATGTCAGTGTTTTTTTTGAATTTACACGATCATATTTAGGTTTCTGCTGGTGAATAACTCAACGATCGCTATTGAATTGGTTAGCTTATTAATAGCAATTCTCAGTGTTGTGAATATTGGATTCTCATGAAATAGTTAATGTCATGAATTATAGAGGGGTTGAGAGTTTATCATGATACTCAGATTAGGTGACTATTTATCTATTCATGGGATGATTCGGACCCTCTGCAATAAATTGCGTATACGCTTCATATCACATTTTTTAGATGATTACTGAACTCATATTTTGACATTACCTGTTCTCAGGGAATTATGTTTTATATCTCTGCCATTTCTAAGGCTTTTAGTGCATGGATTGCAAGCGACAAGACAACTCATTGCGTAATGTTTTTTGCCACGTAAGAGGACTTACGAAAATGGGTTCAAATAACATATGTTTACATCTAACTTTTTTAGACAATTTAATATCAATGGTTTTGAGTGATTAATTCTTATTTTGAGTAATGCGTTTAACTAACCTTTTGTGCTTTCTCCTGAATGTGCGTGGCCTACTTAATGGCGGGAAGGAAATACATTTCAATCATTTCATTCTTTCTATGACAAGGCATAGAGAAGGACAACCCAATTGACTATTTAATCGGAAAGTGTTTCGACTATTTATCTGTTTGTCTTGAAAATGGCTACCGCTGAGAATTATAGTGACATATATTGACAAATGTGAAATTCTGATGACATCAGACAACTCGGCTTTCCTACAAAAATAGTGAATGTGAGTGGACGCCAAGACATTTTAATATCAAAATGAAGTATAGAGACAAGTTAAGATAGTTGTCAAATCATGGACCTCTGACCATTAACAAAGAGCACTTAATTTCTCATTCTTCAAGTCACTTCCTTTGTTTGCCTGTTAGGTAAGATAGATATTGATTCTACAGGTCAATAGTTGACTAATCAGCTCTTCGATCAACTCAGATAATTGACTTATTCTTGAGAAAATCAGTTCGTTGATTTTTGACGTAATTTTACCTTCTGCAAATGTTCCAAATATTCCTACATCCGCTATGATTTAAATCTGAACAATTCACCCGATGACGTTCCTCCCAAAATGATTCTGTTGCCAGGGTTTGGGAGCCGTGGTCCAGCTCTCACGGCTCCGGGTCCAAACCTTGTTTCTTACAACCAGCAGTATTTGTTGT
>CAJQUW010016350.1:0-115791 GCA_907163375.1 Prostheceraeus crozeri
TGCTTTTTTTTCCAGTCTTACCAAAAAAGAAATAATACATTATTGCTGAACGATGAATTATTAATTTAAATTTTAATTGATAATGATATTTTTGTCATAATCTAAATATCCGAAAATAATGGAGAAAATGAACCAATTAACTGTCTGTTACTTTCTTGTTAAATTCACGTCTTTCTTAATATGTAGCACTATGTTTGTTTTATTTAAATTTATTTGCAATATTATCTACATCTTTCGCAATTCCTGCTGCATCTGTGCCGCGTGAGGATAAATCATCAACAATTATACCATCATTAGTATCAGAAACCAACCTTCGATTTCATACTTTTTATTATTTTCACCAATTGTTATAAATCTAAGCATTGTATCAATTACACCTGGGGAATCACTTATTGTTTCTATATTTTGAGTTGCAACATCTAAACGCATTTGTGTAAATAATCTTGGAAAAAAATTATTCTGTAATGCACATATTATCGGTATCTGGTAATTGGTGTAGTAAAATTAGCATCACTATATAAAGAATATTCACCGTGTAAAAATGAATCAGGTAAATATAAATAACTCTGCTGATTATCAACTTCAAAAATTAAATCACCTCCAGTATTTACTCTACTGGAAGATCGATCAAGCAAATCTTATATAGTCCATATCTTTTTTTGATTATTACTGACGAACGGAGGATCGTCTAATCTAAATTTATTTTCGATAAGCGAAGACATTTTTATAAAAAATAATTTGACTTTTTGTTTTTCTCACACAAAGAAAAAATTCTGCTAAAATAATTTTACTGAAAAAATTTTGCTAAGAAAGTTTTACTAAAAAATGTAATTAAAAAAATTTTACTAAAAAACATAATTATAGAATTTTGCTAGACCAGCTCCGCTACAGCTTTGCTGGATAGACCGAAGGTTGCAACTAACAGGACGCCATTTAGTTTCTTCCAATTGAACGAACCGTAGTTAAATTGAACTTTTATGGCTACGCCAAGATTTCTTCTTATGTTACTATCAGACGGAGCTCCGCTCCCTCAAGTATGCCCCAACAGCTATGTTAGCAATTTTATTTTTTTGTTATCCTCTGACAGTTTTTTTTAAAATTTTAGTTCTTCCGGAATCATTCTAATATTACGAATAGCTTCTAGTTTGATTAATATCGTTTTGAGACTTGACTCGCATTTGATATTGCACTAGCTGTACTAACTACCTTCATAGCAGCTGCCCCCATTTGCAGCAGATGTAATCAAATCTTTAATTATTTTATAATTACTTAACGATACTTCCAATACCAGAGAAGATGCAGCTCCCTCGTGCGTGTTAAACTGTTTCTCTATTATCATAATGATAAAACAGGATTCAATACGTGGTACATGAGCAATTTTTTTATTGAAGCAAAATGTTTAAGATTAGTGTTTATAAATTAATAGGCATTTTTTAGGATTAAAAATTGACTTTTGGGAAAAAATATTTACGTTAAAAGTTGCGCTAAGATTTACGTTTTAGGATTGGTTAGTAACCGAGGACCTTTGGTCCGCTCGCCCCTAAAAGCTCGAGCGCTTCGCTCCGAATAGGTTACAAGCCTCAGACAAGGTCTATGCAAGATTTACGTTTGGTGACTGGACAACAACTTCGAGATAACTTTATTAAATATTGATTTGTTGCACTTTTATCTATGCGTCAAGCAGCGTGTTGATGTACTTAAATTTCTTTCTATTAACTTGCATTTTCCTGCTGATTAATCTTCAATGCCGTTTTAATGCATTAACATAATTTTTAAGAAACATCTAATTGTCCTTTAACAGAGCATCTAACTGTTCTTTATTTTCTTTAGGAGTTTCTTGTAAATTTTTCTTTATCTCATTTTCTAAATTGATTTTAAGAGTTTTCAATTTATAAACTCTTTGATTAAGTGAGTTTACTTCATTTTATTATTCTGATCATCTATTTCATTTGTTGAGTAATTTTAGAACTTAATTCATCAACACTTTTTGAATGTAGTTTGAAACTGCTTTAAATTCTTTTTAATTCTTTCTGGTAGTTTTTCTATTTCATCCTTCTAATAGTTCTATTTAAACATTTTTAAATAAAAATAAATTATTTAAAAAAAAAATAAATTTATTAAATAAAAATTTTAACAATAATAATAAAAATTAAAAAATAATTAAAAAAAATAAAAAATATCTAAATAAAAACAAATATATTCAAATAATTTTAAAAAAATATAAATAAAATGAAAAATTTATATAAATTTAAAAAAAAAAATAAAAAATTAAATAATTAATTATAAACTACATTAATAAAAAATTATAAATTAAAAAATAATAAATTAAAAAAATAAATATAAATATATTTAATTTATTTTATTGTATATTTATATAAATAAATTATAATATCATTTATTTAATATAAATAAAATAATAAAATAATATAAATAATAAAAAATTTTAAATAAATAAAATAAAAAAAAATAATATTAATGAAATTTTGATAGATATGAGTGATCGATCTAGTAAGCAAAATATATAATTAAAATAAATATATTAAATTTTAAAATAAAAAGAAAAAAAATATTTATAAAAAAATAAAAAAATAATAGTAAATTCAAAAGTATATTGAAAAATAATAAAAATTATTTTCTTTATATAAAATAAAAAAAAAAATTTTAAAAACAATTAATTAATATTTCATTTTATATTATCTTCAATATTTTCTTATTTTTTAAAATCGTATAATAAATATATAATAAAATAATAAAAAATAAATTATAATATATAGATAATAAATTTATAATAAAAATAAAATAATTATAAAATAAAAAATTAAAAAAAATATAATAAAATTTATAAAAATAAAAATATCTGATGTTTATTTTTAATTACAGCAGATTTTAAATTTAAAGAAAGTAATATTAAAATTTTTGATTGTTCTGAAATCTTTTTAAAAAGTTTTGCTATATCTGCTTCTAGCTCTCTATCCTTTTTATCAAGTTTTAATAATTTTTCGTTTAATGATTTGTCATTAAGTTTAAGCAACTTTAATTCGTTCATCAGTGGAACCGAAACATCGTTTATATATTTTTCTTTTAAGTCATTGATTTGTGTATCAACATATTGTTTATTTGTTAATTCTGTATTTTGTTGCGGAAGAATAGAAAGATGCAATGGACCAGATAAAACGTCTCCAGTTTTCATGATATAATTTTCTATTTCTATTTCTAATTCACGATTATTCGGGATATATGCACCTCCACCAACATTTGGTAACATCATTTTTTAACAATAAAAAAATAAAATTTTTTCTAATAAAAATAAAAAAATGGATAAAGCAAATTTAAAAAAATTATATTCGTCCGCATCATCCTGTTCTTCTTATTCGACGAGATCAACGGGATTTGGAAATAAATGTTTTGATAATAATAATAATAATAATAATACTATTACAAATCCATGTATAGATGTTAATATTTCATTTCAATTACAAGCCGAAATATTTAGAGAACAAACAAAAGGTTTACCTTCTATAAAAACTAACTATTGTTTATTTCCAGGAGACCCGTTTATAAAATTTATGGAGATTGTAAGCAAATATAATGATGTAGCTTATGTTGAATTAAATAAAAAAAATATGGTTATTATTGGTCATAATAATGTTTATGGTTTTATTAGAGCAGTATTACCAATTAGTAATACTGATTGGATAGAAACTCAAATTATTAATTATATCAATATTAAAGAATTAGTTAAAAAATTAAAATCTTTCTCAAAAGAAAAAATTAGATTATTTGTTGATGAACAAAACCAATATAATATTCATATCGAGAGTAAAAAGCATAACGAAGAATTATTATGTCAAGTATATTATAGAGATACAATTTATAAACAAGAAACATTAGAAATGCCGCAAAGATATGATGATGATACATATACAGGATTGTATTCCAATTTAAATATTAATTTATTAAAATCTTACATAAATATCTTAGCTCAACAAGAAAAAATTTATATGTGGACAACACCTTATACTATTAACAATGTCCATAATCATAATCATAATAAACGAACCGAAGGTTCTAGGGCTTTGCCCGATCTTAAAGAATCTTATGATAATAATGATGATAATAATATAGATGATGATTCTGAAACATCTGAAAATGGTGTAAATGGTAAGAAAGATTATAAAAATATTAGTAATTATGAAAATTTAAGTGAAGAAAAATTTATATCTCATACTGATGTACATGATATTAATACTACATATAATCAAAATTTATCTAAATTTCATTTTCTTACAATTGAAAATAATAATGATGGTATAGTTGAAGATACTGTTCGACAACTATGTGTCGGGTCTACAAAATTTAAATTAGGATTTACATCTAATCAATTTAAAATTTTATCATCTTTAATAGAAACTAAAAGTGATTCAGATTATGGTGGTGTTATTAAATTTTCCAAAAGAGAACAAAGACCAATATTTTTCTCTATTATATTATTATCAGATAAAAGATGTAATTTAGAGTTAGATATTCCAATAAGAGAATGGTATCCAATCCCAAAAAGTGTAATTTATGATGATGATGAAGAATCAATTTATGATGATGAAGAATCAATAGTTAGTGAAAATAAATTTAAATTATCTTTTGATAAAACGTTATATGATAAAACTTAATATGATAAAACTATGATAAAACTTAATGTGCTAAAGAAAAAAATAACTAAAGAACGTGAAATATATATAATAATATATATTAACTCTCTAGACCTTGATATTAGAATGTTTATATCTAAAATTAAAACACAATTTTTTCTTTAAAAAATAAAAAAAATGGAAAATACAAAGTTTTATTGTAACTTATGTAAAAAAAAGTTGCAAACAAAAAGAAGTTATCAATCT
The DNA here is from genome assembly GCA_907163375.1 of Prostheceraeus crozeri. Taxonomy (NCBI): domain Eukaryota; kingdom Metazoa; phylum Platyhelminthes; order Polycladida; family Euryleptidae; genus Prostheceraeus; species Prostheceraeus crozeri. The sequence continues at coordinate 4,893 of CAJQUW010016350.1, forward strand.
CATTTCAATAGTAAATTGCATTTACAAAATGTAGAACGAGTTGATGAAGGAAATATATTAAAATTAAATAGTTATAAAAACTATCTAGAAACATTACCTATTGATATAAAAGTTAAAAAAAATGTTTGATGATTATTCACATTCGGAATATAAAAAAATTTTTAATAGTGAAGATGAACATGTACCAGATGGAAGATATTTATTTAGCGATACTGATGAATTTAACGAAATAGATGAATTTGATGAAACAAAAAAAACCGATGAAGCGGAACGAACCGAAGGTTCTAGGGCTTCGCCAGTAACAGATATAAAATATTTATTTAATGAATCGGTTGAACATAATGAAACCGATGAAACTTTTTATAATGTATTAAAAAACTTTTTCAAAATATTTAAGAAATCTTTCAATTGTTATATGAATGTAGAAGTACTTTATACAAAAAATGGACCTGATGGAATTCCTGAAGAAATAATACAAGGACATTTTACAAATTCACAAGAAATTCATAATGTAAATGATATACAACCCATATTTGAAAAAATGATACTTAAATTAGAAAATTGTATAATTGAAGCCCAGTTACGTGAATCTGGTTGGAGATTTGTTAAAAGACTATCTAAGAAAATAGTAATTGATAAATATAAAAATAATACTGGTGGTAGTTATGTTCCTTTGCCTTTCAGTTCACCACAAATAATCAACATAAAAAATGAAGATGATTATTGTTTTCTGTGGAGTATTATAGCACATTTACATCCTGCAAAATATCACAAAGAGAGACTAAGTCATTATAATAAAGAAGAATACATAAAGGAATTTGATCTCTCTGATGGCTTACATGAATTTCCATATGATTATAATAGGTTAATAAAGTTTCATAAAAAGAATAAAAATTTAATAGAAGTAAATGTTTTTGAATTAAATGTGACTTATGTTTCTATTGGTAAAATTACTCCACTTTACTCAGATTCAAAAAAATTTTATTTGAATAATAAAAATTTATGTCAATCAGAAATAGTATATAATGATAGAGGAAATTACATGCATCATAATATTTTTTACCAAGGAAATATAATATGTACTGAAAAATTTCAAATTGTTAAAACATTATCACCAATATTGATTAATCATAATAATTATAAAGGACGTAATTATAATTATGATTATGATTCCGATTATCTATCTTTATCTTTAGAATATCAACAAAAATTACAAAATTTAAATGAAAGTTTACAAAAATGTAAAACAGATTATCAACAACAAACAAAAATATTAGTACAAGAATATGGCCATAAATATCAAAATAAGATAGAAACGATTCAAGAATTAAATAAAGACAATAAAGACAATAAAGAATTAAATAATGAAGAAAATAAAGAATTAAATGAATGTTTAAAAAAATGTCAACAACAATATAAAGAACAATATAATAATGAATATGAACAACAGCTGAAAATATTCAATCAAAATTATCAACAGTCTGAAAAAGATTTACAAAGACAAATTGATGAAACACATGAAATATATAAAGATAAATTTGAAAAATTAAAACAAACAAAACAACCAGCACAAGCGAATATTTTATATTATCAGGGTCATTTTATATTGTGTAAAGATGTTTCTATATTTACAAAAACTTCAGATAATGCTAATTTTCCTTGTCTTCAATGTATGACAAGTTTTAGAACTAAAGAAGAAATGAATAGACATTTGGAGAATTGTCAACAAAACGAAGAAGTTGAAGATACTTTTCCTAAAGATGATTATTTAGAATACAATAAATGGTATTTCAAAAATAAAGTACCCTTTACTATTTATTGTGATTTTGAAGCATATAATGTTAATATGACACAAAATCGAACTGAAAGTTCCAGGGCTTCACCCGATTCTGAAAATTATAATTCTGAAAATGATAATTATGAAAAAAGTGCAGCTGAACAAAGTAAAGAAAAATATTTATTTGAACAAAAACCATTATGTTGGGGAATGTACATTCATTCAAATTATCCTGAATTATTTAAATCAGAATATTATCAATACTATGGTGAAGATAGTTCAGAAATGTTTACAAAGAAAGTAGAAGAATTACAAAATTATTTTTCACAATTGCTTGAAACAAATATACCAATGATGCCATTAACGGATGAAGAAAAAATTAATTTTGTTAATGAAACAAAATGTTATTACTGTGGAAAAGAATTTACAAAAAATTATAAAAATGGCAAAGGTAGATATCTTGATAAGCGAAGCGGCGGCTCTGCCGTCAAAGTAAAAGATCATGATCATCTAAATGGATTATATAGAGGTGCAGCACATAATTCTTGTAATCTTAATGCTAATAAATTTAAATATAACTTTGTTCCTCTATATTTCTATAATGGTTCTAAATATGATTTCCATCTAGTAATGAAAGATTTATTTTCATCTGAAAAATTACAACAACAACAAATAAATGTACTATGTAAAACAGAAGAAGAATATTTTTCAATGCAATTAGGTTGTATTAGAATTTTAGATGCATTTAGATTTTTTACTCCTTATTCATTAGATGTTATGGGGAAAACTTTGAAATCTGAACAATGTAAAATATTAAATAAGTATAATTTAAAACCTTTGAAAGGAATATTTCCGTATGAGTATATAGCCTGCGGCTCACAGTCGAAGACTGATATAACTGGAGATTTTAATTCTGTGAATAAAATTATGGAAGAACAGAAACTTCCTCCAATAAATAAATTTAAATCAACATTAAAACAATCACAATTATCTAAAGAAGATTATGCAGAAGCTGAAAAGAATTGGAGAGAGTTAAATTGTAAAACAATGTATGATTATACAATGAAATATCTTTAGATAGATGTATTAATACTAGCTGATCTTTTCGAAAACTTTCGTGATATGTGTTTAGAATATTACGGAATAGATCCATGTTATTGTTATTCTACACCAGGTTTAACATGGTTAGCAGGATTAAAACATACAAATGTTAAACTTAAACATTATAAAGAAAATACATATGATAAATTATTATTTTTTGAATCTGGAATTAGAGGTGGTGTTTCATCAGTTTTAGGTAATAGATATGTTAAATGTTATAATAAGAAAGTAAATCCACAAGAATATGGAATAATGAAACCTTTATCTCCAGAAGAAAAAGAAAAAATATTAGAAATTTTTCGAACGAAACGAGAAGGAGTAGAACGTGAAAATGCAATTGATGAATTCATGAGAGAAAACCATTTGTTATATTATGATTTTAATAGCTTATATTCTTCTTGCATGATACAAGAATTACCAACAGGTGAAATGTCATGGTGTAATATTCTTGATTATCAAAAAACATATGATGGAAATTATAATCATGGTTATATATATGAAGTTGATTTAGTATATCCTGATGAAATAAAAGATAAAACAAAATATTTTCCTTTCTGTCCCGAAAAGAAAATTCCCAATATAGAAGATTTTTCAGATTATCAAAAATCTTTAATTCCTAAGAAATACAGACCAACAAAAAAACTTATGTTAACACAAAGCAATAAAGGAAAGTATGTTGTTAAAGGAAGAATGCTAGATTGGTATTTAGATCATGGAATGATTCTCACAAAAATTCACCGGAAACTAGTGTATAGAAAATCTAAATGGTTAAAAGATTTTATAGAGTTCAATATTGAAAAACGTAAAATAGCTAAAAGAAATAAAGATGATTTTGGAAACGTGTTCTTCAAATTAATGAATAATGCATTTTATGGTAAGACTTTAGAAAATGTGCGTAATAGACAAAATATTGAAATAGTTTATGATAAAGATAGGTTTCAAAATTTAACAAGGAAACCTACATATAAAAGAACTACTAGATTTAGTGATGAACTATGTGCTGTACATTTACGTCGAATCAGCGTAAAACATGATAAGTTTAATTTTATAGGATTCACTATATTAGAATTAGCTAAACTATTTATGTATAGATTTATATATGATTATTTAGCACCTGCTTATGGCAAAAACTATAAATTACACTTTACAGATACCGATTCTGTTTTCTTAGAATTAACAATACCGTATAATTCTACACTTGATGAAGAAATAGATAAAATAAAAGATATCATTCATCCTTCTGATTTATGTAAAGTAAAAGATGAATTAGAAGGAAATGAAGATTTCATAACAGAAGCTATATTTTTAAAATCTAAATGTTATTGTTATAACATAACTAATAATATTAAAACACATAAAACATTAAAAGGAATTTCAAAGGCATCAGTGGCTAATCAAATAACATTTCAAGATTATAAAAATGTATTATTTAATAATGAAATAAAAACAGCATGTAATTATAGACTTAATTCAAAAAAACATAAAATGTATTTAAAAGAAGAACATAAATTAGCATTAGATCCATTTGATGATAAAAGAAAAATTTTACCTGATGGAATAACTACTTCACCTTTTTAATTTTCTAATTTCTAAGATAGTCAAATTTGATATATACATAAAATAAAACTAAAAAATATTATAACACTATATTTGTATATTTTTTATCACTCGGTAAACAAATGTTCTATAACTCTATCATGAATTTTTTTATCAATATTAATTGTAATGAAGCCATAATCTTTTGACCAAGCATTGTTACACGATTGTTTAAATTCATCTTTATTTCTTACACATAAATCTCTTAACAAATCACTTAAGTTTCTTGCATTTATTTCAAATAGTATAAATGTATTTGCATTCTTTCTAATAACACTTCCATCTAATGAATACATACTTTGTGTTAAATAAAATACACTACAGTTATTATGTCTACCTCTTGTGAAATAATTTCTCTGAACTGACTGATTTCTATCATTAACACAATCATCAAAAATTACACAATGTTTCATTGTTTTATTTAGTTTACTAGGATCTTGTATATTACCACTATCATCTATTAATTGTATCTTTATATGCTTATTTTTATTGGATTCTCCTAACTGACTATTTTTTGCTGCTTCTTCACACCACGAACTTATTTCTTCTTCATCTTCAGATTTTTCATATTCTTTGAATAATGAAGCAATTGCTGTTTTTTAAGATTATTTTCAAATCCATATTTTAAAAATTGATAGACGGGTTGTTCTGCTGTTGTTGTATAAATTATAAGATTGTTATAATCCAAAAAATTTGGAGTCGTTAAAATTTTAAATAATAGATACGTTTTTCCACAACCTAATCTTCCGCAAATAACTGACAAAACTTTATCAGATAAATTTGGATGATGATTAAATTTAAGTTTCTTTTTATTTAATGGGGGTACTTCACTCATTTTTTAATAAAAAAATTTATTTTTATTTTATTTTTATCTTTAAAGAAGAAGAAGAAAATTAAACTTCTCTAGCTTCGCGTGGGAGTTTATACCTCCCGAACCAAAAGATCTATCATAATCTCTTCACCTCCAAAATTTATTTCTTGTCCTTTCTCATCAGTGATTCTAATGCCAATGTTGTTAATAGTTTTTCTTGTAATAGGAAGATATATTAATGTTTGTGGAATTACATTTAATCTATAACCAATGGGTACAGTAAAAGCTGGAAAACTGAATATTAAATTTGACAATTTACCATTTATATATCCTCCTTCAATAATGTCACAATGTACAACAATTGAATTTATTTCAGTTATTTTTGGAATCTTCTCACCTAAATGATAACCTTGACTATAGGTTTGTTTATTAAATCCTAATAGCTTTGACAATGATCTATCATGATTAAAATCAACTTGATGATTTTCGTCTAAAGTAAGAGAAAATTTATTAACTGCCGGTTCAACTGCAAAATGTAATTGTTTCTTATCTTTAAATGGTATACCTAAATGTCTCTTAATTTCATTTGATATTGATTCAACTTCGTAAGAACCAGGAAGAAAAGTTAATATTTTCCATGTTTTGCCTTTATCAGTAGAATATCTAAATTGATCATTCACATCTTTGATAACGTTTTGAATAGTGTTAAATGTGGAGAAACTAGTCAATGCAATTTGATAATTTTTATTTTGTTCCAAATGTAGAATGGGTTCTAAATTACAAGTGTGTGATGAAGTAGTTGTTATAATTTTTAACGTCGTACTAAATTTTGATGAACCCAAAATCTCTGTCAAATTTTCTAAATGATTATTAATTTTGTCTAAATCTGCTGAACACATTTTTTAGTTAAAATTTTGAATAAATATCTTTTACAAAAAATTAAAAACAACAACATATTTCAGCTACGGGCGAAGCCCTGGAAGACATCTCCGATGTCCCGTTATACTTTTATAATCCTCTTCATTTAGAATCTTCTTTTCTAACAGTCTTTTCAATATAGCATGAATTTCATTGAAACTAGAATTATGTCCTTCTTTTATTGCAGATATTGAAATATTTAATCTATTTAGTAATTCTTGTGGATCATCTGGTAAAAATACAGTTTTTTCTGTTTTAAAACCTTTTCCTACTTTAACTCCCGTTGATAATAAATTTTCTAATTCTCTATAACGTTTAAGAGTTTTTCCTGCTTTAACTCTATCTAACATAGCTTTATATTTTATGAGATCTTCTACAGCATAATTATTTAAATCTGCTCCTCTTAAAAGATCAACAAAATTTCTATCTAAATTAAAAGGAGATTTATCTGGTGAAAAAATTAAACCTCGAAAAGGTTGTGGAAATATTTCTTTTTGTCCGAGATAAAATCTAGGTATTGTTTTTCCATCTATAAATGAGATAGAATGTTCAAATTGCATAGATTTTGGTAATTTCTTATTAATGTTTGATTCTAGTAATCCATAGTCATCTAATATAGTTTTGTGCTCTGGATCTGTTATATCAATTTGTTTATCATTATTTGTAAGTTCTTTTTCAAGAGTTTTAAATGGTTTCATAGTTTTTTCAAAATCAGTTTTTACTTGTTCGGTTTGCTGCATTTTTTCAAACATATCAGATTGAATACCAGCTTTTATCATTCTATGTTGAAGATGATTTTCTTTCATAATATTTTTTTGTTTTATTAACTCTTCTAATTGTTTAATTCTTTTTTGATTATCAGCTTTAATTTTATCCATTTTTAAAATATAATATTTGAATTTTGTGGTAACATTGGAATACAACAAAAATATTTTACTGAACAAATTATTTTTTTATTGCTTTGTTGTCTGACATCTTTTCGTTTAAAGGTTTCTCGTTTTAAGTTTTGTTTAATAAAGTTTTGCTTAAATTTTCGCTTAAAGTTCTTAGCTCTTCTAAAAAAAATTTGTCATTTTTTTCATTAGAAATTTTGCCATCACTAGAAATTTTGCCATCCTGTTTATTCTTATCATCAACTTTTTCGGACTTTAAATGAAATGGCGTTTTATTAGCTTTATTAGCTATTTGATAAAATTTTTCAATCTCATCTAACGTAATACCATTATCATCACATACTCTTTGAAAGTAGTAATGTAGTTTATCATAGACTTCTTTAATATGTAAATGCTTAGTTTTTAATGATTTTCGTTTCTTAGTTATTAAAGATTTATCTAACATTGTAACAAGTGAAGTTGGAAAAACACCCGTACCTGTTAAAGCTGTAGCAACTACTGGAATTACTAAAACACCAGAAGATATAACAATAGTGAGAGCGCCTAAACTTATTGTTAAGAATATGCCAATTCCTTGTGTTACATTCTTAACTTTAGTCCATCTCTTTCTTAATTTTTTATAATGCTCTAATCTTAATAATAATTGAGATTCCTTATCTTTCATATAACGTACTCTATCTTTGTGTTTTTCTTTATTCATTTTTTCAATGTCCATTAAAGTAGAACTACGTTCATATGACAACGAAGGATATATTCTTGCGGTTTCTTCCATTTTTGTTTCTTCCATTTTTAAAGAAATATTTTGAATAAATATTTTGAATACAATCTTCTGAATTTCGATTTAAATAGAAATACGCAGTTGTTTGTTTGCCGTATATTTCTAAGAACTCAGTCATGTTATTAACCTGAGGTAATATATCACCTATATATTACTCAGTATAACTGTCGGATTTTCATCATTCATTTTAAATGAAATAAATTCCAATAACTGTAATAATGTCTACTTCTTGTACAGAAAAATGAAAACAACGGCAGTGTATTTTGCATCAAATATAATAATACAACAATCAGTTGTACAACATACAATTGTACAATGTCAGTCTACTACCATTAGACTGGAGAACAAAAGAAAATTTAATTACATTTCAAAATAATCCAAAATGTGTTACTACTAAGTTCCATGAATCATTCTTAAATATCAAATATAATAATACAACAATCAATCTTATCATACAATTGTACAATGTCAGTCTACTACCATTAGACTGGAGAACAAAAGAAAATAGAATTACATTTCAAAATAATCCAAAATGTGTTACTACTACGTTCCATGAATCATTCTTAAATACCAAAGATTATGTTACATACTGAAATATAGATCTATACAATAGCAGTCTACTACCATTAGACTGGAGAACAAAAGAAAATTTAATTACATTTCAAAATAATCCAAAATGCGTTACTACTTATAAAGAAGTCTTCATACATCAAATATGTATGTACATTGCACATATCTTAAAAAGTGAAACAACACAGTTAATGTTCATTCATCTTGGGAACCAAACCTCATTTCTTCTATAGTTGTCGGTTGATTCAATTTTTCTATATAAATTTTGATTTCTTTAAAATGTTTTCTAACAAAACTAATGGGCATTGATGAATTTAAAAATAATACGTGTGGTAGAATTAGATCTGATAAGTTCATCAAGAAATAACAATAACTTACGTTATAGGAAATTCTAAATAGTTCCAAGTTTGCCACAAATCTGTTTTTTTATTGTCACTCAATTCCAGAATTCTTTTAAATCCATAACCTTGATAAGCAGCACTTCTCAGCAACGACCCATGGTGCACTTTATCACTTGCAATCAGTTTTGAAATCATAGTAGCACTATCTTCGATGGTAATGAAATGTTCTTTTGTAACATTGAACTGAGGAATTGTAGTAGTGGTCAGATACTGTTCTATTTTTACTGTAATATCTTCCACTTGTTTTTGAGAGTCCAATTTGTTCTTCTTTCTCGATTGAATTTCTAACTTCCACTCTTCAAAGTATTTATTCGCAGTTTCCTTGTGCTCTTCTTTAATTAAGTTTAGTAAAATCGGCATGTAAAACGAAAAAGCTTCCGCGGCAGTACGTTTTGGCATTTTGCAATGAAGAAAGAAAACAGTCACTAGTTATGATTAATGGAATTGTAAATGAAGTCTTACTTCCTACATGCTGCAATATATTCCACGTCTTACAAATGACTAAGTGGGTGTAGCAGCTGTTTGTTCTTTCATACATTGTTTCCTTTCAAATGTTTGAGTTGGAGGTCACAGCTCTTTACACTGAAATGCCTTTTATTCATAAATGCGAGAAGCAGATGTTCTCTACAATTGAGTGATCATCTGAGTGCAAAGCAGTAACAATAACAGGCATTGTGAGAGATTGTGTTACATTCTTAAAGAAATATTATTAGACACATGATATATTTTAAAAACCTGAAAAACGGATTTAAAAGACGTTTTTAAAAATACTAACTTTATGATTTTTTCGGTGTCCTGGAACGGTCATGATTTAAGCAATGAAAAATGTCATAATCACAAATTTGAGATTCTTAACTTTTCTGATTTTTTCGGTGTCCTGGAACGGTCATGATTTTCAAGGTAAAAATTATAATTCTCAAATTTGAGATTTTGAAAAATTTGAAAATTGGGTATTTTTAAAAACGCCCAAATTTATGAATTTAGGTCTTAAAAACCTGAAAAAGGGTTCAAATTCATGAATTTATGTCGTTTTTAAAGATACCATTTTTTTGAAAAAATGGTACTTTTTGAATGGACTAAATTCATGTATTTAGGTCTTAAAAACCTGAAAAAGGGTCTAAATTCATGAATTTATGTCGTTTTTAAAGATACCATTTTTTTGAATTTTATGGTGTCCTGGAACGGTCTTTTGCCCATTACTAACAATTAGAAGTTACAATAAAACATAAAAAGCTTTCGTTTAAACTGTTTCACCGTTTCGCTGTTCACAATATCGTCGGGGAGGCGGTTCCAGTCATCTATAATGCGGTGGGAAAAAGAGGATAGGCGACAATTCAGATTTGTTGGGTGGCGGAAAATTTTGTAGTTATGTCCACGGGTTCGGGAAACACTAAAGGTGAAGAAGGAATTAGGATCACTTGGAGTAAGGTGGTTACATATTTTGAACACGGTTGTAAGGTCCATAATCCGACCCAGTCAAAAATATTTCATCGGCATAGCCGATAATGGCCCATTAACGGAGGTGTCACAAATGCCGTTAAAAGTCCGATGATCGGCATGCCGACAATTATCCAGGCATTCACCGTTAATTCCCCGGAATTACAATATAAATCCGTTGAATAACCGATAATTGCCCGATAAGTTGCCGATGATAATCCGATCATCGTATTTGTCATTAGCCGATGATTTGCCGGTGAAAGGCCGTTAAATACGATAAACCGCCGTTAATTTGCCAATAATGAGCCGTTCGTTTACCATTATTCTCCCGATAGTACCCCGATAATACAAAAAACTGTTTCCATAGAAAAAAAATATTTATTCACTCTTCTGTGACAAGCGTCTCTTCCTTCCCCCATGTCTGTCACTTGCCCCCGATAAAAACTTGGAAAGCGCCAGGTCCGCTTCATGAAATGAGCAATTTGTTATCGTCTTCACGGCCGCTGAAAGAAAGGAGTCTTCTGAAAACTTATCTGTAAATTTACACTGCAATATATACTCGTACAAAAAAGCAATTCCAATTGTAAATTATACAACATTACTGTTTCATAAACGGATAGCAGCTACACGTACGGTGCTTAATTTATTATCGTCTTAAGTCATCCAAATAAGTTAACCGTTTTCTTGTGTCATATTTTAAATTATATGATTGCTACTGATGCTGTGACTGCGTACTATGCTTTACTCCTGATCAGAAGGCTGGAGTCTAAATACAGCAATCCTTATGTTGCTACGGCTTGCAGACTAATAAAACAATCAACTATAAATTTCCAATCCATGATTAACAAAGCTATCTTCTTCGTTATCAGCGGCACCTAGCAGAATTGAACAGGGCTCCGCAAACTTAATGAAAAGATCAGAAAATCGATACCCTGCGAAGCTACAGTCGGTGGACAGCCACCCCGTCCACTGGACCTCTTCACCTGTCAACATAAAAACTGAGACTACGATTATGACTTAGGTTATGTTCTGTAACATTCAAATTTCTCCAACAGACTGGAGCGTTTAAATCATGTGAATAACCGACTTATTTTGTAACTCTTATTTAGAATATATTTAAAAAAATGAACAGTGCCACTGAAAATAAAGAAATGAATGGGCCTTCAACCATCATTTAATCTCGGAAGCACAGTAGGTTTGAACCAAGGTCTTCCACACTCTACTACAAGGGCAGTGCGCCGGTTTTCAATGCCTCTTGAGTCATGTTATCATGTCAATTGCACAAAAGTATAATAGAATATAATTGAAAAATAAGCAATAATGTGCAACTTAAAAGAGAATGAAAGAGGATCAATGAACTGCACATTTTGTTTGCCCCTACAGCTGAACCTAGAAGGCATCATTGTAGGATTGAAATGACAACCAAATGTTTTAATGGCTTGATCACCAAGATAATAGATGACATGCTCACGTATACTGACTGCGAAAGATGATCAGCAATGTCTTAAAGTTTCCCAACCTTCAAACTTCCCCAATGCTCAACCGTATAGGGATTGATGCTCACTAATGCTCCCCCATTTTTCTTTTCTTTCCTAATTGTTTTTGCAAGTGCTTACTGCTTGCTATCCATTAGTGCAATTGTTAAAATATTACATGCAATTTTCTCAAGAGCTTCTTGACTTTTAAGCGCTACAACAATGGTTGCATGAATTTCCTGTAACAATGCATTTGCGAAAAAGGTAGGCAAACAACTTACATTTCATTGATGGAAATAACCTTGATATACATATTTTGTCATGTTTGCCACTCTTATTCACCAGTATTTGTATGTCGTGGCTTAGAAGGAGATTAGTAACGAACTTAGAAGCTTTTGAAACCGTTGATCCTCCGGCAGAAGATAACCAACTTGCCTAAAAGAAAAGCAGATAAATAAAAGCATTGGTTTGACAGCTAAAATAAAACTAAAAATTATTGTGAATAATTTAGCGGGCGGAAAATAACTGCGCGTCTTTATGCTGAATTATTTGCTTAACATTGCACACAGCGACCACGGTTGCGGCAATTAATCTATAATTATCCTCTATTCTCGGTCAGGCTATTTTTGAGTAATGTAGTGCAAGTTCGAAAATACTAAATAAATTGACATGGTCGTAGCCCAGAGTCTGCAATTTCCCCTAACCAGATTCACAGAAGCTAAAGAATCAGTACACTGTGAAATCGGTTGTAGTACTGGAGGTCGTAGCTGTATTTCATGAAATGCACCATTCTGTAAATATATTTGATTGTTCGACTTTAATATACAGTACTTTTAACCCATAATAAACAATCTGAAGACGTATAGATGACAAGAATTATGGCCACAAAGTAGGCATAATACGGTACACTCATTTCTGCCATGAACAATCTGCTTCCATTGAATTTAAATGAAACATTTTAAAAAAATTGAAGGTGCTTTCTGATTGATGTTTAGCTCTTTCATTTCGCTTTGTGCTTATTGTATTTTATTGGAGACCGTAATATTTCTATGACGACTTCTACATTCTCCTGAACTCCAATTTGAATTCATTTAAGTCAAAGTCAGATTACATGAAATCGGAGATTAACATCAACCACCCGCAATCAATCGAACACCAAACTTCCGTAACTGTAACACTCACCACGGTTGCGGCAATTAATCTATAATTATCCTCTATTCTCGGTCAGGCTATTTTTGAGTAATGTAGTGCAAGTTCGAAAATACTAAATAAATTGACATGGTCGTAGCCCAGAGTCTGCAATTTCCCCTAACCAGATTCACAGAAGCTAAAGAATCAGTACACCGTGAAATCGGTTGTAGTACTGGAGGTCGTAGCTGTATTTCATGAAATGCACCATTCTGTAAATATATTTGATTGTTCGACTTTAATATACAGTACTTTTAACCCATAATAAACAATCTGAAGACGTATAGATGACAAGAATTATGGCCACAAAGTAGGCATAATACGGTACACTCATTTCTGCCATGAACAATCTGCTTCCATTGAATTTAAATGAAACATTTTAAAAAAATTGAAGGTGCTTTCTGATTGATGTCTAGCTCTTTCATTTCGCTTTGTGCTTATTGTATTTTATTGGAGACCGTAATATTTCTATGACGACTTCTACATTCTCCTGAACTCCAATTTGAATTCATTTAAGTCAAAGTCAGATTACATGAAATCGGAGATTAACATCAACCACCCGCAATCAATCGAACACCAAACTTCCGTAACTGTAACACTCACCACGGTTGCGGCAATTAATCTATAATTATCCTCTATTCTCGGTCAGGCTATTTTTGAGTAATGTAGTGCAAGTTCGAAAATACTAAATAAATTGACATGGTCGTAGCCCAGAGTCTGCAATTTCCCCTAACCAGATTCACAGAAGCTAAAGAATCAGTACACCGTGAAATCGGTTGTAGTACTGGAGGTCGTAGCTGTATTTCATGAAATGCACCATTCTGTAAATATATTTGATTGTTCGACTTTAATATACAGTACTTTTAACCCATAATGAACAATCTGAAGACGTATAGATGACAAGAATTATGGCCACAAAGTAGGCATAATACGGTACACTCATTTCTGCCATGAACAATCTGCTTCCATTGAATTTAAATGAAACATTTTAAAAAAATTGAAGGTGCTTTCTGATTGATGTTTAGCTCTTTCATTTCGCTTTGTGCTTATTGTATTTTATTGGAGACCGTAATATTTCTATGACGACTTCTACATTCTCCTGAACTCCAATTTGAATTCATTTAAGTCAAAGTCAGATTGTATGAAATCGGAGATTAACATCAAAGGCACTTACAATGGATATTTCTGATTCACTGACATCGAATTTCCCTCTATTGGGTACACGTTTGCGCCCGTAGCGGCTCGTCCCTGCAATTGTGGCTTTTTTAATGGGGTCAATATTCTTTTGCCGTTTTTCGATTTCTCTCTCCCTTATTTTCTTCTTCATTATTTCAACCAGGTAAGGTTTTTCGGTTGCTGAAATTAAAAGACAAGAGGTTAATCAAAACACATGCACTCTAGTAACATGTATGCTATATAGTACATCTTGAAAAACAATTATCATTTGCAGCAATGATGGTCCCCTTCCGCCACATCGCTGTGGGGTGCTCTACACAAGAAATCTTAACCTTTTGAGTTTGGTGATGGGTCTTGACTGTTCCGAAATTAGTCGGAGTACAGCATCTTATTTAACAGCAAGAGCCTCGGCCATTTTCAATTCAATCAATTAAATATTTCTGGACTAGTCAGTGGTTGAGACCATTAAATCATGATTTTCATTCTCTCAGAAACTCTATTTTCCAAAATAGTAATTTGCTTCTAATCGAAATTATGTGATTTATCATAGAAATTCAATCATGACATCAATTATTCGAACGCGAGTCTACCACACTATTTCAACCGAACTTCTCAAACACTTGAGAATTCTTTGATGGGTTTTAAGGACTAATAGTGCCAAACTGAATAAAGACTATCTCAGTGTACGTCCTACATAGGGTTAATGAATCAAAGCAGATTTTAACATGAAAGTCTCATAAGACATGAGGTACCGGTATAGCAAGCGCATGAAAAAGCATTCTCACATGTATTAAGTATTATTGCTTGATCTTCTTTAGCCTCAGAAACCACTGTTACAGTTTCACCTGAAATTGAAATTACAACACTCATAATTGGAGAGACATTTCTGTAAGCATGCATAAAATGTGAAATGCACTCAACAAAAGCTTCCTTATATAGTTTATATGTAGAAGAATATATAAACAGTCGCTTTGCTTTATGTCTGAAGCACACATATCAGCAATTTTGTATATTACCGTGCGTAGATATTAGTATATAGGATAGTATTTCATTCAAGTATTCATTGATACTTGTGACTGATATTCCGAGGCGCCAATACATCGTAAAGAAAGGGCAGCGAAATGCATGTGAGAGCGTATGCAGTTCAGTCATAACATGCCATAATTGCCATTGAACATGAGGATATTTTGAAAAATGTATATGAAACTATAAACTAGTCGAGTAAAATCTAAAGCTAAAAACCTAAAGTTTAGACAGGAGAAAAGGAAAGCATGTAAAGCATCAAACTCTATTCCACTTATTGAGAACAAATTTAGAATGCGTGTTGCCGTTAGCAGCGACAAGTTCATAACGGATGTCAAATTGGTTCTTATTACATGTACATGTAAGTCTAACAGAATCTAAAACCTTGTCAACGATGAGGACTTGATCCTGAGTGGACGTACAGTCTATTTACATGCAGGCTACTGTGCAGCATCCCTCCTCTGGGACATATTGGCGCCTTAATGTTTCAACAAAAGAGAACTTCGATATTGCAGGTATATGTACCTCAGACAACAGACAAGGGTAGCGTTTAGTCTTCAGGAAGGTCGAAAGTAGTAAGCAAGTGACAAACACTCGACCGGCGCCCCCCCCCCTGGAACGGCAGAGTGTCGTGGTCGGCCGCCGTGGTGCTTCGGGTCTGAGTCCCCCCCCCTCTGGAACGACAGAGTCTGTCGTGGTGTGCCGGCCAGGTGGGTTCACAACATGTTCGCTGACTCCCCCCCCCCTCGAAAACGACAGAGTGTGAGACTCGGATGTGTTGGTCTCGTATGGGTTGACGTGACCGACCGCCTAGGTTGACGTGGCCGACCGCCTAGGTTGACGTGGGCGACCGTCTAGGTTGACGTGGGCGACCGTCTAGGTTGTCGTGGATGGTGAAATGGCTGCCAGATTCGGATTCAGCGTAAAATTCTGCATCGGTAGGGTGAGTTTCAAGGCAATTGGCGAGAAAAAATTTTTCTTCAAAATTTTAACAGAGTTAGAATTTGGGATGTTTTGGTGTGTAGCGCCCAAACGAAGCATCGGATGAGAAAACGGAGGCCAGATTCGGAATCTACGTGAAATTTTGGGTTAGGAAGGATGTTTCCAGCGAAATCGGAGAGAAAAAATTTTCGGCTGACGTCCCCCCCCCTCTGGACAGCTCGCTTCGATTTTGGCTTCCAGTGGACGGATTTTGTCGTGCGATAGCTCGTTTGAAAGCTAAGAGTGAGACAAATTCAGTGAAAGAATCGGCTTGTTCCTATCTGTCTTCGTTTAGATGTGAGACGCCATTTAAGATTTTGGGACATTGGTGAAAAACGACAGAGTTAGAATTTGGGACGTTTTGGGCTGTAGCTTCAAAACGAAGCATCGGATTGGAAAACGGATTTCAGATTTGGAATCAGCGTGAAATTCTTTATCTGTATGGTGAGTTTCAAGTCAATCGGAGAGAAAAAATTTTCAACATTTTTCGAAAAAACGACAGAGTTAGAATTTGGGACGTTTTGGTGTGTAGCGCCCAAACGAAGCATCGGATGAGAAAACGGATGCCAGATTCGGAATCTACGTGAAATTTTGGGTTAGGAAGGATGTTTCCAGCGAAATCGGAGAGAAAAAAATTTCACTGACGACCCCCCCCCTCTGGACAGCTTGCTTCGATTTTGGCTTCCAGTGGACGGATTTTGTCGTGCGATAGCTCGTTTGAAAGCTAAGAGTGAGACAAATTCAGTGAAAGAATCGGCTTGTTCCTATCTGTCTTCGTTTAGATGTGAGACGCCATTTAAGATTTTGGGACATTGGTGAAAAACGACAGAGTTAGAATTTGGGACGTTTTGGGCTCTAGCTTCAAAACGAAGCATCGGATTGGAAAACAGAGACCAGATTTGGAATCAGCTTGATGTTATTGTCCAATGAGGATCATCATCCAATGAGAATCAAGCATTTCTTTATAAATAGCGAGCCTTCCACAGTGAGAATCATTCCATCGTTGAATCACACGAGTGACGGACGCACATTTTCTCTCTCTCTAGTTCCCTGTTCTATTACCCAACTAAAATGGTAAGTCGCTACTTCCCTCCCTCTCCTCCCTTGAACGTAAACTTAATACAATCTTTTTTCATTTTCGGGCATCTACTCCATCTGCTGCACTAGTAGGACAAAATGGCGGTCAAACGTTACAAGGTTCGCTACGGTCAGATCATCTACAACTGAGGCCAGTGGAAGAAACATCCAAGGTACATAATCCTACACCGCTACAGCGTAAATTTAAACAAGCCTTGCGTTATGATGATCATAGCGTAGTACTCCAAACGGGAATGCTCCCTTCCACGGATGTCAAGATAATGCACAATCAGTATGGGGACTACATACTGATCCCCGTGAGTCCGTACATTCGCCACCAACTTGATATTATTGAGGAGTACGTGACATTAAATATGGACATTCCTACTCCTCTTGCTCAAGAGTGGAAGGCGAGAGATGACAAGGATACTCCCTATAGAAAGATTTGGGATGGTAATCACATTTGCCTACCGGTATCACATTGGTGTACTTACTATAAGAAGGATGGAGATCATTCAATACCCATCAGATGTGATGAGCTCGGAGAAGGTACTTGGGATATCCTTTTCAAAGTGAATGGGCTATATTATGGTCGACACAAGGATAATAAAATAGCCTCTCTCTCCATGCATATGGAATCCATTTTATATATTCCGAAACCACCCAACGTGGACGACATAATTGATCAAATCCTTAACAGCAGTGGTACGAAGCGCAAGTCGGAGAAGAATGCTACATCAAAACGCAAATCAAAGAAGGATAATTACTAGTCCTTTCCTAACTCTACCCTATGACAATTCGCTTATGTGCTTTGAGTGTCGTAGACGTGGTCTTATTAGATACATTTTACTTCTTCGTTGCCATCATATCATTTGTGTATTTTGTCGTGAAAAGCATCGATGTAATTCTTCATTTTGTAATATGTTATAGAACGCTTCCTTAGATGTGTAAATTTCCGTTTTAGGCTTCTATCATCATTTTTATGGATTGTGAGGGTGAACCTGTACAGGAGCTCAGTGCTATTGCTATGAACAATTGGACATATCAGATTGTTAGTGTCTATCATCAACATGCCAACTGTGATCCCAATGTTGATCAATGGGCGAGAAAACACATTCATGGACTTAATCTGAAATATTTGCAAGACTATGGCTTTTCTTGTGAGAGTGCTCTTCTTATTGACTTTAAACGATGGTTAGCTGCTTTCAATGTTATACGCATCTTTTGTAATAATCCTGGTAAGGAGAGGAAAGTATTTCCCAATCTAATCATTGATGATATTTTGCTCCCGCCTTGGGATAGTAGAGTGAATCAACATTATCATGAAGTCACGAAACGTTTTAAGGATTTGTGTGTTCCTATTTTGTCTGTTCGTTGTAGTAGCTACGTTCATAACCAATGCTTCTTTCCTCCTTACCTCAACACTGCCAAAGTCCTGTATGGTTATCATTGCTCGCTGTATGATAGTTATCAGCTGTATCTATTTTATCTCTTTCAAACCATTGATTTATAATGCATGCTTGTTACCGTTATTCAATAAATGTTACTATGAGAAGAGTTGTTGTTTTCATGCAATGGATGGGTTAGTTAAAGGGCGATCATGTCTTTCTCAAACGACTGCGGAACATTACGTTTTCATAGGCAAAGTTTAAAAGGAGCCGTTCAAGATTATGTGATAAATTTTCATAAAGATGAGACCGACATCGAAGCAGTGGTCGATGATGCTAGCACTCTATTTCTAGAGTTAATGAATACATTCTCTGATAGCATTGTCATGGCGCGATTAGTTGCGAAAATTAAGTTTAGTCATTTTGGAAAGGAAGAGGTGGAAAGTCGCTCTTTCCATTTTGCTTCTTATTCAATGGAAGTGGTAGATCACCCCGAAGAATTTTTTAAAAGACATATGATAAAAATTGCTGAACGTCTTAACGCATTTAACCATCATGGTAGCAGTCTAGTGATTGAAGCGATTTCAGATATTCACATTCAACTTTCCATAAAGAAAAATTGAAAATGCAGTGGTACTTGATTGTATCACAACTGGTTTTCGAGCTATGTCTGCTCACTCTCGAAGTATATTCCTTCTGTACATGCGTCTATTATTTAGAAAAGGCTAGCAAATTCATATCTTCAAAAAGACTTGCTATAGACATCAGTAACGGTGAAACTATGTGTTGCGATGTATGTAAGCGAAAGGATGGAAATGAAAAGCGCATCTTCAAGAGATGTAAGCATGCTTTTTGTCAACGCTGTTTCATACGTAATTGCATTCAACTTTGCCAATGTAACCACTGTGACATTGCTCATTTCGAGTGTCACTTATGTCGCAATAGTTAGTACCTATGCAAATGTGGTAAAGATAGGTTTTAGCAAAGACTAACACGGAAAATGGCGAAACGTAAAATGACGAAACGTAAAAGTCAAAAGTTTTCTTCAGCCATTCAAGCTCTCCGACGAATGAAAGCAAATCAGCGATACAATGCTATACGACATGCTAACGATAAATTCATTTGTGAAATTATTTCTCATGTGAGGAAGTTGAGGACGAAGAAATTAGCGCCAAAACAACGAAAGTTACTTAAGCGATATGCTACGAAATTGCGTTTCATCTCCAATCCTAAAGTCGCCCTTCAAAGAAAGAGGAAAACTCTAACACAAAAGGGCGGTTTCCTTTCAGCAATACTTCCAATGATAGCTCCTGCCGTGGGCAACCTATTGGGAAATATCTTTGGCTCTAAGCGTTAATTATGCAAATGTTGAGTCTCAAAGTAATAAAATGGATTTCAGACTTCAATGTGATAAAGTTCTGACTGTATCAGGTCCATCTCATGCAGGTAAAACTGTTTTCACGCTGAATTTATTGGATAAAAGAAGGGAGTTGTTTAAGGAGCCTATCAATCGAGTGATTTGGTGTTATGGTATTTATCAACCGTCGCTGTTTCAGGAATTGCAAAGTCGCAACTTTATTCGACATGAAGGAATTATTCCAGTGGATAAACTTCAGTCTAATGATGTTGTTGTATTGGATGATTTATTAAAAGAAAGTAAGAATTCAAAAGATGTTACAGATATGTTCACTCGCGCAGCACACCATAAAAGGTGTTTTATCATCTATATTACACAAAATTTGTTTCCTGATGGAAAAGAAGCTCGTACACGAAACCTGAATACACACTATTATGCTATTTTCAAGAATCCGCGAGATAAAAGTCAATTTGAAATTTTAGCGCGACAAGTTGCACCCAGAGGATCAAAAGCCTTAATTGAAATTTTTCAAGCAGCTACTGAAAAACCATACGGTTACTTATTCATTGACTTTACGCAAGAGTGTCCGGAAGAATTTAGATTTCGAAGTGATATTTTGAAAACTCCCATGATTATCTACAAACTATGAGTTCTTATTCTCGCATGATTGTTATTCCTCAGGATGAATATGTACAATTGACTGCCATGCAGCAAGTAAAGCAACCTCTTGCAAATCAAATGTATAGGAAAGAAATAGATTATCAGCAAAATGTTCACATCAAAGATCCACATCGTGCTGTATTATTACAATCGGAAACTGTTGAGCAATTGAAAAACTTGAAGAATAAGATGCGTGACTCTGTATCGACTGCTACACCTTTAGCATCTCGCGCACATGCCATATCTCTTTTCAACAGTATTGAACCCCATCTCAATGTAAATGATAGAGGAGAAATCATTACAGATGAAAATAAAGTGATTGATGCTTCACGTTATGAAGACTTGATTCAGTATGCGACACGTAGAAAGCGCCGTCAGGGCTATGTTCCACCTGGTTGGTCATACTTTCTTAAACTATTGAAAAAGCATAATGTGCCAAAATTTGCTTTAAATAATGAGACATTGAAAGAACTTGATTCAACAGTGGCTACTACTCCAATGCTTCAGGCGATGAAAATGCCAACAAATTGGTTTAAGGCGTCACCTGCTACATCCCCTCCCACACTCACTAAGCAAACAAGAGGAAGAACTCGACGTAGATCTACATCGCCACTAAAACTGGTAAAAGGAAAACGTAAAACAGCTCCTCCCAGGAAATACATGTTCTCAGACTATTAATATGAAGCAGATGTGTTGCTTGCCATGTAATGAGCCGCCAGAGGTGAATGTCGTTGTCACTTGCACTTGCTGCGCCAGCTCTCATAATGAAACCCCTAAGCAATGTGAACACGATCGCAAAACCGCTAAAGCTAAATGCTGCAGTTGTTGTAAATGTAGAAAGGCAAGAAAACAAAAAGATGAGAAGGAGGAAAAAGAGTCAGTCGTCATCGACTGAACGTTTGAAGTCAATCTATTATGATGTAAAACATCCGGCAGGATTTGCATCTATCAAGAAATTATCAAAAGCGAGCGGTCTTCCACAATCACAAGTGAAACGATGGTTAAAGGGTCAGGCTACCTATACACTTCACAAACAAGCGAAAAAGAAGTACCGCACCCGCCATTATATTGTTCATGACATCGATGAACAGTGGCAAGCAGATTTGTGCGATGTTGCCTCCATTTCAAAACATAACTCGGGCAATAATTTTATTTTAACCGTCATTGATATTTTCTCGCGTTATGCGTGGGCTCAACCTTTAAAAACTAAAGAAGGGAAAGGAGTAGCAAAAGCATTCCAAACAATTTTTCGAGAAGGTCGCATTCCAAAAAGAATTCAGAGTGATCAAGGAAAAGAGTTTGAAAATCAGCATGTGACAAGATTATTTGAGAGGCATGACATTGAGTTGTTTAGTGTAAAGAGCGCTTATAAAGCTGCACTCGTTGAACGTTTTAATCGCACATTAAAAAATCGCTTGTGGCGACATTTTACTGCCAACTTGACACAAAATTGGACAAAGGTTCTACAAGATACACTCCATGCCTACAATCACTCTATCCATCGTTCTATTGGACTCAGACCAGTAGATGTAAATGCTGACAATGTAGATAAAGTGCGCGAATCATTCCAACGTAAACGCACTCATGTGAAAAGTGATGTGAAAATTGGCGATAAAGTTCGTATCTCAAAAGTGAAAAGTGTTTTTGCTAAAGGGTACCTCCCGAATTGGACAGAGGAGGTATTTACAGTATCAAGGATTAATCAAAAAGACTCTCCGACCACCTACAAGTTGAAAGATTACGATAATGAAGAAATTGAGGGTAGCTTTTACCGCGATGAGATTGAGGTAGTCACTGAAAGTGAAACATATTTGGTAGAGAAAATCATTCGATGTAAAAAACGGCAAGGTGAAGAATGGTGTCTTGTTAAATGGGCTGGTTATCCTTCAAGTATGAACTCTTGGATGCGTCGTGCCGACATCTTTCATCTAAGTAATCGACAGTGATTCATGCAAAGTTGTAACTAACAATGTTTAGGGTTTGAGCTATGAATCCAACTGCCTCATTTTATTCACGACCCTCCTATGTAAGTGGCGGAGGACAAATTTACATCGGTGCTCGCCGCCAACGTGGAGGTAGCATACTTGGTGCACTGAAATCTGTTGTAGCACCTCTCATATCCAATGTCGGTAGATCTTTGAAACGAAATGTTTTAAGTAATGCCGTTGGCTTTGCTGGTGATGTTGCTAGTGATCTTTCCAGAGGTAGAAGTTTTAAGAGCAGTTTGTTGAATCGTGGGAAGGAACGCGGTTTAAAAACATTGAAGCAGACCATTGCTGGTGTTACTCAAGGAAAGAAATCACCTAAACGAATGAATAAAGGAAGGAGGAAACATCGCGGAGCTGGTAAGGTGCGATCTTCAGTCAAAAGGCATTCACGCAAACGTCGCAGAGGCTCTAATCATTCATCAGGCGCTAAACGACGACGCTGCTATAACTTCTAATCATGGAGTGTAAAACTTCCGGTTTTTGTTTGTTCGATCAACAAGCCATACAGACAGATATTCTTAGTTCAAGTATTGTAGATTATCATCCTCGAACAGCTGAGAATGCTGGCCCCATTGAATTTGTTATTCCTGGTGGTAGTGATGACTACATAGATTTGAGTTATGCGATGCTTGATTTGAGGTTTAGAATTCAGCAAGCAGATGGAACTGCTATTGACGATACACATAAAGTTGGACTGAACAATTTACCATTGACTACATTACTTCGTGATGTTTCTCTAACGATTGGAGAGCAGCAAGTGGAAGGTGGTCAAAGCGATTATCCCTATAAATCATATTTCAATCATGTATCACAGTTTCATCCAGCAGCACAAAAAAGTCATATGGAAGCCATGGGATGGTACAGAGATGAAGCAGGAAAATTTGATGTTGAAACAAACAGTGGCTTTGTAAAGCGATCTGCTATGATTAAAGATAGTAGAGTATGTCAGCTATATGGTCCGCTGAATTTCGACTTCTTTAGACAGTCAAAGTTTTTACTCTGTAATACCAGCATGCGACTCAAGCTGACATTGAATAAGCCTGAATTTGCGCTGAATGCATTTGCTAAAGTTGACAATTTTAGAATTCATGTGGAAGATATTGCACTTTACATTCGTCGAGTAGTACCGAATCCAAGTGTCATTAGAGGGCATGCTGAAGGCCTTAACCGCCAAAATGCCATTTACCCCATTCAGCATACAAAGCTTCTCACCTTTACAATTCCGAAAGATCAAAAGAGTTTCATAAAAGATGGCCTCTTTCCATCGGAAGCACCGAAGCTCCTCATGGTGGCAATGGTTGAAAATGATGCATTTAATGGTAATATAAAGAAGAATCCTTTCAATTTTAAACACAATCAGTTAAGTGAAATTGCTTTACGTGTAAATGGTGTGAGTCATCCTGGTCCACCCTACAAACCAGATTTTGCTTCAGATCAATTTATGCGCAGTTATGTTGATTTTATGGATGTTTTTGGCTTTTACAATACGGATGACACCAACGGACTGACTATGAAAGAGTTTAAGAGTGGATATACTATTTATGCATTTGATTTAACTGCTGACAGCGATATTAGTGCACCCTATCGTCAAGCGAACGTGCCTCATAATATTCGTTTGGATTTGACGTTCAAAAGAACACTACCTGAGACGATCAATGTATTAATTTATGCAGTCTTCGATTCAAATATTGAAATTACAAAGTATCGTGACGTGATTCTTCAGTATAATCGTTAATGAGTTGGTTGACTGCTGACGATATTAAGACTAAAGTGCAGCGTAATGCAGACGAAGCGACGTTGAAAGCTTTCGATAATGTCTATTCACTCGATACCTTACCACCTGCAGTAAATCACTATCCCATCTTTATTGTGCTAAACACTCATTCACAGAATTTAGGCGGTGAGCATTGGAAAGCGATCTTTATTGGAGAAGACCGACGTGGTGAACTATTTGACTCTCTTGCTCAACCTCCAAATATACCAACACAGCAGTGGTTGAGAAAACATACGCGTCAATATCAGCGAAATGAACGCATACTACAACATCCACTTTCATCAACGTGTGGTGCTTTTGTACTGCACTTCATCTTAAAACGTTTACATGTATCTCGATTTGCATCTATTATTCAAAACTTTTCATGTAATCCATCCTCTAATGAAAAAATGATTTGTAAGTTCTATCATGATTTGAAATAAAAACATCATGTTGGAAAAAATTGTTTTTTATTTTACAATCCGCTGGGTACGTACATACTCAATGAGATAGTCTAGGATCATATTTGCTTGTTCATGAGATTTTAGTCCAGTAATGATCACTTTACTATTATGAAAGATTGCCACATGCACAGGCAACCAACAACTAATGAGAGCTGCAGGAAAAAGTTCGGGTTCATAACACAAACTGTAACTGCTGGTACGAATCTTCAAAAATGATAGACTGTCACTCAATTGAGTAGAGATCACCATATTGTCCACAGTCAGATTCGACATCACACACCTCTCCCTCTTCCATATCCGACGTAGTAGTCTTTGTAGCTCTAAGCGCATTGACTGCGCCGATGAATGAGAAAGGGCGCCGAGAATCTGTACAGTCCCATTTGGGAAGAGTTGAAGATTCCGTGAATTGTTCATCTTCACCACTAACATTTGAGGACGGCCCGGGTAATACTTGCTGTTTGGAAGCTGTTGGCGTAATGTTGTGAGATCGATTTTGGTGTAGAGTCTGAAGCGACGGAGAATGTTGACGATGGTGTAGCGATGGCGCTTCATGATGAAAGAATGAGTAAATTGAGCGATGTACCTTCCTTTTATACTTTTCCCAACTACCTTGATGAAATGTGAAGTTAGTATGAAGTTGGGAATGATAGAGTTGAATTCGCCGATTGTTGACGCGCAGCCAGATGCGATTTCCAATACGTGAATGTCTTTTCATATAGAAGTATTTCAAGTCCTTCATGATATGATGTAGAGATTGAAAATGACGATAAGATAAAGCAAACTCTCTTCTCACATTTCCAGTTGAATCTTTGAAATAGACGTTTCGATCATGATCCGTTTCAATACGTTGTAGGGAATCTAATTTCCAACTCATGGTGCGTGGTAATCATATCTGATTAAGATTTGCATAGTAGGGCGATGAACTCACGACGAATAAATGTCATGATGGAGCGATGTATGTATCTTCTATACTTCTCCCAATTGTATTTGCGAAATGAGAAACAGTTTGCGGAATGAGAATGGTAGATTTGAATTTCATTTCTGTAATGTTGAAGCCAAACTTGATCACCCAAGGAGATGAATCTTAATGTTTCAAAATATTCCAAATCCCTCATGATATCATTGAGGTTGACAAATTGTCGCCATGTTAATGTAATTCCTCTTGATGTATGACCATGAGAATTTTTGAAATGTACGTTTCCATCACGATCAACTCTGATATATTGTAGAGAGTCCAAAATCCAAGTCTTCATGATGTTATGCAAAGTTGCAGATTAGCAATATAAAAATGTCGTTTTATCATATTTTGCTTAGCAATGCGGCTACAAAGAGATTTGCTAGTAATCGAGCCGCACTCTTTTCTACTCCCATTGATCATGCACAACAGCTAAATGGGAATTGGGAAGTGGGTGTCACTCAACTTGTTTATAGCAACTGTGTCTATACTTTTGATCATGAGGTGATGACTATTAATATGAGGCGTACAGCTGCTTATCAATGTGAAAAGGGGTGCCGAGTATACATTCCACAGTGGTCAAAGAAAGATCTCTTATCATGTAAAAAATTTATATATGATTTCTTGAATAAAGCGTGTAAACATATTGTCCAATTTACTCCGCACAATGATGATTATAATTATGTACATCATGTAGTTGAGAAAGATTGGATTGTTGGTTTAAGTCCAAGTTTAAGAAATGATTTAGGCTACCTCGCTAGCGCCTTAACAAGCTATGATAATTTTAACGTTAATTACCACATAAGTGGTCATAAACAGTTAATATATCGAGAGGAAGCTTATTATGTAGATCTTATTCCAAGAAATGAGAAGACGTTGGTGAAGAAGATTGTGATTAAGCCAAGAAAGACAAACATGACTCCTGAAACATTATTGAAGAAATTTAATTATCTCCTTCGAGTTGATGGTAAACAAGTGGCAACATTGACTTATATCAAATCATCTAATCATATTGCAATAAGAAAATTAAATGATGATGATCTAGTATTAGTTTGTTCAAAAGATTTTCATCAGTTCTTACGACATCGTTCTGCAGCTGTTCATGGAAAATCTGATATGCAACATTTACCATGTGAAAGGCCAAATCAATTTGATACAGAATGGGCCGTATCTTTATACAGAAAGTGTGTAGAGCCTTTTGGTGGTTTCTTACATGAAACAAGAGTGTTGATGCCTCGCATTATTACTTCGGTTAAATTAGTTGTAGATTATTTAAATGAAGTGATTAATGAGCAACATATTTCATTTTCTGAAAAAGAAGGTACTTTGTCTCTCACTATAAATGGAAAAGGTATTGAACTAATTATGGATAAAACTCTAATGGACATTTTGGGTTTTGATCAAAATATCTTTAAAAGTGGTACTGTAACCAAAGCTAGCGCAGACATGTCGCTATCGCGTCGTATTAACTATTTTCAGATATATTCCAATATTGGTGAAGATGTACGTGTGGGAGATGTTGAAGCTCCATTGCTTGCAATGATACCATACCAGCCAAAAAGCTGCAGTATTTTATCTGAGCATACTTTCAAGAAAGTGCATTATACAAAGCTGAAATCAAACTACATCCCACAAATTGATATTGCCATTTATGATGATGCTGGTGCGTTGATTCCTTTTCATAAAGATGCTGTGACAAGTATTACACTCCATTTCCGAATGAAGAGTTAATGCAAACGTATGCTAATATATTTTTCCAATGTGAATAATATGGAAAGTGAAAATAAGGACTCGTTTCTAATCTACTTGCCCAGTAATGCTTCTAT
This sequence comes from Prostheceraeus crozeri, assembly GCA_907163375.1. Taxonomy (NCBI): domain Eukaryota; kingdom Metazoa; phylum Platyhelminthes; order Polycladida; family Euryleptidae; genus Prostheceraeus; species Prostheceraeus crozeri. Next base: position 32,486 of record CAJQUW010016350.1, read on the forward strand.
GAATAAATTTCTCAAAAATAAACCATCAGACTATCGAGTAGAATTAAATCGGCCACTGCATTTAGAAGGTGAATGGGAAGTTGGCGTTTCTAGTATTTGCTATGATAGCAATATTCAGAATGTGAATGATTTGGAAGAAATGATATTGACTCCTCGCACCCATGATGGAATAACGATGAATAATGCATTTCAGTTCCCATACAATTTAACATCAGATGGAAAGTGGAACTATGAATGGATTCAGATAAAATCAGATTCTTATGAGCCATTTGGGAATGAGAAAATTATTAAGGCATTCAACAGTGGTAATACTTCCATCATGAAGAATAAAAATCAGAAAGCTTATGAGTTTACTATCTATCATTGGAGTGGGAGACAGTTCCTCCGCTTTCATTCTTTTACTAAAGGCCTTACGCTGAGGTTGGATAGTGAATTCTATCCACATCTTGGTTTTGGTCATGGACTACATCTAACGTCAATTGCTACTGCAAATGTTAAAAAAGTTTATTCAAATCGAATCAACAAATTTCATTATAGATTTAAAATATTTGATGAAGATGTTGTAGAATGCGAAGAACGCATCATTTTGAAAAAGCGTGGTGTTCAACCTTTATCACTTATTGAGTTAGTAAAACGATGGAATGAGACTGTGGGTAAGAAGTATGGAGAGAAAATTATGGCGGACAAAAATAAGTTGGTTATTCAGAAATATAATGACAAACTTACAGTTTATTTCTCTCCAACCTTGCGTCATTTTGTAAGACATTATACGCCTATTATTGGAAGCGGTGTGGTGTATGCTTCTCATGAATATCACACTAAAGCTGATTCAGTTAATGATGAATGGTGGGTGGACATCTATGGTGATCGCATCAAGAAAATTTACCAGTCTTATGAAGAATCTAAAGTTGCTATCAATATAATGCCGCGTCTATATCATACAGTTGAAAGCTTCATTCATGTAGTAAATCCTTATATACAACAGAAGTTGAAGCATGTGATGAAAAGTAAATATGATGCAAAGACACACCACATTTCGTTTTCAATTGAAAATCAACGCGTTGTTCTGAAACTGGGTGATGACATTCAATGTCAATTGAGTAAAAATTTGAAAAAACTCTTTGGTTTTTCAATGCTACAAACAGTGTTTGCTGCTGCGCATACGATTGGTATAGAAACACCAATGACACTTGATAAACATGAACAGCACCTTTACATTCAAAGTGATTTGATTCTACCTATTTCTGTTGGTGAGAAAAAAGAATACATTTTACGTGATTTCATTCATGATAAAGACGCTTCATATGGAATAGTCGAGAAGATGTTTGAATCTATTTTCTATCATCCCGTCATCAAACAAACTATACCCTCTATTGCTATCAAAATTACCAATGGTTTACAAGAGTGCATCCATGTGAAAGATACTAAATCCCTCATAACGTTAGTGTTTCGGAAAACAAAGTGAAGTCATTGTGATATGTTTATTGAAATATGTACATGAATGTGAAGCAACAGACTTTATACAACATCCACTGAAAATATATACATGAGCGCACTTCAATAAACATTGTTATATACAAAAAGTCTTTTTACTTCGTGAAGGGTGGAAATATACAGGGATAGGAAAAATGTCTTTCAGTGGAAAAGTCATCACATGGGGAATGTACAGATGTGGACACATATTCACAAGGAAAAAACAATCTCATGCGATACATAAAACAACAATGTTTATCTACAGAAATCAACATCAAAATACTAAGTTAAGGATGATTATGCTAAGACGTCTCCTGAATGTGGTAGTGTGAGTTTAATTCTTTTGGGTGGTGGTATGTTTGTGTCAGGATGTCCATGTGGAAGAGATATGTTGTGTTCTAACCAGCACCTCTTATCCTCCCATGCTGAAAGCGCCCGTTTCCTAAAAGTATGAGTTTTGATCTCATGCGACTTAGATTTTAAGATTGTCATATTGACAAACGTTATATTTTTATTTCTATAGGCTTTCCTGAAATTCTTATGTTTCATATTTTGCACAATGGATTTTGATATGCCTTTAGCGCGCTTAATGCTATCATCACTATCCTTTAATTTCATAGAATACATTTTTGGACGGAGGAGAATCATTTCATCTATTTCCTTCCCTGCTGTCTCATCCTTAAAGCAGCCAAGTTTTGCCTTATTTTTGATAGAGTAGAGTGGATGATCAGCAGGATAATTTGATGTATCAAAATATCTTTCCAAAGATTTTCCTACTTCATTGAAATTTAAATCTTTTTGAGTGGTAATACCTAAGAAGAAACTATCTGTATCACCACCCAACAAACGAACCTCTTTTACGAGAGGACATGGTTTTAGTATTTTATAAAAGAGTTGGTACATTTCAAGCTTAGAATAATCTAGTACAGCTTGACCAATATAGATGGGTTTGCACAACTCAACTTCAGATTTTATCATTTTAACACCTATAAGGTCCTCATCGATAATGTCTCTATCGATGAATAGAGGTGATGAGGTCAATTTGTGATACTTTTGATCATCATTAACTAGTTTGTAGTTTACGCGCTTTCTAACATCCTCCATCGTCTTACCAAATAGACTGTTGTTCTTATATTTATAAAAATCTTTTTCAAAGTTATTTTGGGCTAGTGCACGTTTCTGGCTGTTGCTATCAATATATGGCTTGAGGAAGGCTTTCTGTCTAAATTTAATAATGCGGTGAACTCTTTTTAAAATCATACCCATTTCTAAATAAAATTTTAAGATGCTAAAGTGGACTAGATAGTTTTCTTTATCATACTGGGTGAGTAAAAGTTTGCGACAAGGCTTATAGTCGGGTTGTCCACATGATTCTAAATCTTTATGAAATTGTTTCATAAAGTCGGAAAACATATGTTTACTCACTTCACCTGATTCGGGTGCGAGTGGAAAATCTACGGTTTTATGTTTAATATTATTTGGATAGATTAGATCTATCTCAAAATAATATCCCCAATCACCTTCATCTGGAATTGCTAGTATGTTAGAAGGGTTGGAGAAATGTTGAATATCACTATCATCTAACCAGCTAAACTCAGAGTGAGGTAGCGGTTTGGATAATGAACTACCATACAAATTATTTTGGTCATAATACTTCAGATGAGTCTGGTCATTGCCTACTGTTTCAGATTTTAACCTATGTTTATTTACAAATGTGAGACCACCGCGAATTCCTCGCTCAAATAAATTATACATCTCTGGATCTTGTAAGAGATGAATGGTCTCACCAGTCATTTTAAAAGCAGACTTAAATGACATGGCTGGCAGACTGACAAAGTGGACGGGATCTAACTTATCTTCTTCTAATGCCACTCGTCGAAACTCCTGAAATACATCAGCCAGCAAAAATACATCTAACTTAAGGTAGGCAATCATATATTCGCCAAATGTATGGCAGTCAAATTTTATCCATGCATCTTGTGCATGATCATAATCTTCGGTCTTACATTCTGCGCCGGTCAAATCATTTTTAAATTTATCTATGGGCGGAAGAGAAGTCTCGCCGAGTTTACTAATCGCATCAAAATATGCATATGGAAAGACTCCTTTCCGTGTGATGACTTCATCGGTTAGATTTGGGTATTGTTTCTTAAGATTTTGTGTTAGTGGAAGAGACTTTAGATTTTGCACGAGAGAGGCCAGTGAAGCAGTCATAAATTGGTAGGAATCTAAAAATTTTATATCAAAATAGACCGTCTTATTTTCTTTAGTTTTATCGACAGGCACTTTTGCTGTCATGGCCATAAACTTCTCTCTCGTTTGCGCTATTACATCAAGCTTCCACTCTTTCATTTGACCTAAACCTCCTTTTATTATCATATGGCTGTCGTAGCCCTTGAAATTATGGAAAATGACGGGTAATGTACGCCGTTTCATCCTAAGTGAAAAATTGCATTTTGAACAGAGTGCGTTTCTAAATTTAGCAGTGATGTGATCATGGTCGCGCACTTTCTTAATCTTATCATCGTCAAATGTTTTCCTACATTTGGGGCAAATGTTGCAACTATCAAATTTTGCTTGATCATCTGCTGTCATATGCAATGATCTGCGATAGAGTTCACCATCATGTTTTTGTTGAAATTTTACAGCCTGTTCGAGGAATTGTAGGAATTGGTAAATACAATCCTCACCTTGCCAGACGCGCATTTTATTTTGCCTACCCCTAAAGTGATCATGCCATACTTCATAGCAGGAAATGGCTGCTGGTCGATGGATGTTATCATCGATATAACATTCGATGTCAGCATAGATGACACGAAGAGGACTTAATTCATCACCATTCTCTCTATATGAAAACTCCTTATCTTTGGGCATGCGGACAATTTGCAGTTTACCTCGCTTACACCATTCGTAATGAGTTTCAAATTTAGTTTTCCTCCTAAAGTGGCGAATACATCTGTCGCAGTAATATAACTCTCTACTAGAGTTTTCTAAGTGGTGGTATAAGCGAGAGATTTTGGGAATACCGCAGTAGTGCCATTCCTCACTATCATCCTGTTTTACTAATAACAGGTTTACTGTACGTTCATAACAACTCGAACGCGAGTTGTAGCGCACACCCTTCAATCCTTTTTCCCAAACATGGAGAACTATTTTGATATAAAGTACGTAACTGTTTGGCCATTCCTGGATATTATACACTATGTCAAAAATAGCCTCTGGCTTTCTCAGGAATAAAAAAAAAATTCTTATATACCAAGCTTTCGTATTTCTTCAACAGGGTATTCAATAGAATGCACAGATGTTTTACAGCCGTAAATCAATATTCAAAATTATTACTTAGATATTTCGAACAGCTCATCAACTACAGACAAAGATAGGAAAAACATGCATGAACTATGAAATGAAGATACAAAGCTAACTATGATAAGACAATTGAAGGCCGACCAGCGGCTTAAATATTAACAAACAACTATATATATAGTAAACACTGTGTATCAATTTGTGGAATACAAGAAAGCATAATTCACAAAAAAAATATTAGAAAAGTATTAAAAGCTTATATAAAAGGAAATACAAAAATGAATTTATCTCAAAAAAGGTAATAATGTCTCGCCGCAGCAACCATTAATCAAATTATTCTCATTATGTATGAAAATGGCCTCTAAGGATTTTCTCTTGGCATTGTTGCGTTCACTCTTTAGGATCTTCCAAGATAAACTATTTCGGATATTGGTGTTGTGTTCTTCAGCATGCTGAAAGAATTTTGATGAACTTGAGGTTGTATGCTCATTGAGTCTTGCCTTAATGGTGCGAGATGTTTCACCTATATAACAATTCTTACAAATCAAACAGGTAATCTTATAAATAACAAATTTACTGTAGCACTGTTCAATGCCTTCCCCGGTCTTGCACGTCCAGCAATTTGCATCACAACGGGGCCGTTCCTTAGTCCTTCTGAATCTCAGACCTAAATTTGGTTCAGTCTCAAAAATAATTCTGATTTTATCGCAAACTTCTGTTCTCTTAGCAAGGTTGATTATTTCGCGGCGTTGCCTTTCTCCATAATATGGTAATTTTAAGAAAGGTCTCGGTATGGTGTTGTTTTCATCATTTTTCTCTCCTGTATCTGTAAACCATTTTCGAATGACCTTCATAGGGTAACCGTTACTTAAAAATCAAAATAAACTATTTTGATGTTGTTCAATTTTTCAAATTTTTCTATATCTTTAATTTTCATATCGTCACTATTACAGTCATCGAAGTTTAATTCATTCTCCCACTGTTGATACTTACTCTTGCGGTATCGACTATTCTGCACATCATTATAGTGGAGAATGGAGAGGACGGCATACTTAAAACATTGCGATTCGCAATCTACAGAAATGACTGCTGCTTTATTTCTTAAATTTTTCGGAAGTTTAAAGGAGCCTCGACCACTATGATTTCCTAATAAACTGATTTTAATCATGGCGGTCTCAATACCACCAAAAACGAGTCCACTATCACGCTCGTTAAATTTATCTATATTTAATTTTAACCCTTGGATATGAAAATTTATCCAAGACTCACAGTCTACAACTTCGGTTGCAGGAGAGGAGGGTATGTGAAACTCCAACCTCTCTATTATTTGTCCAGTATGGTGGTCGATTTTTACATATTTTATTTTAAGATAGATGAGCGCCTTCATCCTAAAATTGTCTAAATTGTTGAAGAGCGCTTCTATCAATGATGAATTTTGATGAAACCATTCCTCAAAGTTAGCAATGGTTTCTGAGGAGTCCATCTGGTAGTTCCTCACTAAATTATTTATGGACACTTCAGTGAGTCGGATAGAGGAGGTACCGTTGGTGTAGGTATCGTTCGCGTGTGTATGTTGAAGTCTGTGCGAAGATAGTTCAAAACGTGTCTCGAAAGACTGAGCGCACAAGTCGCAAGAAAAGGAGACATCGTTAACAGAATCATCCCTACCTTCGGAGATTGATGCCGGCTTAGGTTGACAAACACCTCGCTTGATGTGTCGGGTGAGATCACGCTTCCTCGTGAAGATGTGTCCACAGTCAGCACATTGCCGATCGTCGCATTCCCGCGACAATGTTGATATGGACTCGCACGAGATGGAACTGGTATCACCTGAAAGAGAAATCATTCTTTCATCTCTGTTCAAGTGTCAGTATATTGTTACAACCTACCTTGACTCAACAACTCTAAACTTTCCTCGAGAAGGGAGGGTGTTGGTGATGAAGTTGATGCCTGAAATTGAGGAAGATGCTATTAGCCACACGTTTGAGGGAGATGAGAGAGGAAATTTTCAACTTACCATTTGAACGAAATTATGTTTAAGCTTGATACTTGAACAAGATAGAGACTTCACTCAAATTTGGAATTCACTAAAGAGCAGTTCACTTGTACGCCTCAAATACAGAATTCGCTAGACAACAGTTCACTTATGCGTCTCAAAGACAGAGTGAAATGATACGGATGTCACTTTGCTTATATACTTTCATTCTCTTCATTCATTGGATGTTCATTCTGATTGGTTGCTTGTTGATACTTAAGAATTAGAAAACATTTCAAAGTCATTATTCACAGTCAACATGACAAGCCCTCCGACAACATCAAACACAAAATTCTCTTCTCCATGCTCAACACCAAAGGCGCTCGTTACACCAAACGCTCCAAGAAAGGCGAAGGTGGAGAAGGTGTACCAACTGGACGATATCAGGAAGTTATCATTACCAGCGGATGAGGAAGAGGAGAGTGTATGTGAGAAGGAGTGTCCCGACTTAACAGGCGTGAGGTGGAAGTATCTCCAGTACGATACTGACGATGTGATGGAGATCAACAGCACGAAATTCCTCCACCAATTATGGGAGTGGTACACCCCTAACTCCCAGCCACGAACTATGGCAGAGTGGGAGTATATTGATAAAGTGAGGCTCGCAGTGGAAGAACGATTAAAGCAACTGAACTGTTTTTGTTATCTATGTGAAGCCAGACTCTGGGACGATATTGACGATGAAGACCTTTTGAAATACATGCCATAATAAATTTTTATTTCGTATTATCTTTGCTTTCATACTGACGTACTTGAATGGGGCTTCAGTGGATGATTTAACCATGTATACATTTTCATTTGGAAATAGTAGCACGCTTAGTCTAACTTGTAAATCTTAAAACATTTCATATGGATGATGATGATAGATGAAATAGTGTCAAATAAAATTAAGATAGCTTACACTTCTGATACAGGGATAGCAATCGACTGCGATCCATGTGTAAAGAGCTTGTTAGACTACGGATGGGGTTAAGTGGATGATTTAACCATGTATACATTTTCATTTGGAAATAGTAGCACGCTTAGTCTAACTTGTAAATCTTAAAACATTTCATATGGACGATGATGATAGATGAAATAGTGTCAAATAAAATTAAGATAGCTTACACTTCTGATACAGGGATAGCAATCGACTGCGATCCATGTGTAAAGAGCTTGTTAGACTACGGATGGGGTTAAGTGGATGATTTAACCATGTATACATTTTCATTTGGAAATAGTAGCACGCTTAGTCTAACTTGTAAATCTTAAAACATTTCATATGGACGATGATGATAGATGAAATAGTATCAAATAAAATTAAGATAGCTTACACTTCTGATACAGGGATAGCAATCGACTGCGATCCATGTGTAAAGAGCTTGTTAGACTACGGAAGAGAGAAGTGTGTTATGTTGCGTGTGGCGCGTGAGTGTCCTCCCATTTCATTCCATTCATTATTTTTCTTCCCCTCTGCATTCCATATCCGAGGATATGTGGCGGGCTTGGGACCGCTTTAGCTGCATTAGAAGGTTGGCCCTTAAAAGAGCCCATGGTTCGTTCTCCGTCCACCGACACTCCTCTCACTTCTGCAAAAACTCTGAAAGAAAAAGAATAGGAGATTAGATGAGCTACAAAAATGATCATGTTGAGGAAGCTTACTGGGAACTTTCTTCCGAACTTTTCGGACGACGAAGTCTTCAAGCTGGCCGGTAACGTCCATACTCATGTGGAGACATCGGACTCCGTCGCCCTCATAACACTGCTGTGTTACGTTGGGATCATCCGTGATGGTTGGGGCGTCGCACACATTGTTCTCAAAGAGGGGAAGATGGACTTCATACACTCTCCTTTTTCGACACTTCAAACGCTCATGCAGTCGCTCCACTTCACCCGTCAACCTCTTATTAATAACCTTCACCTCCTCCGTCTCCTTCACCACGCTTCGCATCCGCTCTATCTCTTCATCCTTCCTCGACACACTCGCCTGCAAACTCTCCACCAAACCTGCCTTCCTCATCAACTCGCTCCTTTCCGCCATCCATTCCTTCTCCTTCTTTCTCAAGCTCTCCAACTCTTCCCTTGTTGCCCTATACCCCTCAACCTTCACCTTCAGCTCTTCATTCTCCTTCAAAACTTTTCTATTATTACTTTCCAAAGCCATCACACGATCCTTCATTCTCACAAATACCTCCGTGTCATACGCCTCTTGCTGCCGTGGCGATGACGCTGCCATCGGCTTAGCCACTTCCTCCCCCTCCCACTCTTCCTTCAAATCCGCTATGTCCCCAAACAAATCTTCCATCACCGCATCCAAATCAACATCATCCTTCTTCTTCATATTCGCTCTCAACTCAACTTCCTCATTCGAACTCCCATCACTCGAACTCCCCTCACTCGCATTCCTCACCACTTTCTCCCCAATCACGTCCTGTATCGCTGCCACCGCCTTTGTCACCTCTTCCCTCTCCAACAACTCTCCCTCAAACCATGCCTTGAACCCCTTCTCTCCGATGTTCCCACTCTCACACTGCAAATGCGCCTTCATAAATTCCTTCTCATCCCCCATCACACATTTCCGACAAGACACACACAACCTCAACATCACTTTCCTCTCATGGCCCATCGTCCCCTCTTTTTCTTTTAAATGTTTCTTGAGTTCGCTACCTCTAGCAATCTTGCCACAACTGCACTTGCCCACTAGCATCTTGGCGTTACTCGCTTTCGTCATGATAATTCTGTAAAGATAGAGTAAAATTTGATAGCAAGTGTTTATAGGATACTACTTGCTGATATGTATTGAAAGACTAAGTCACCAAACATTTGATAGCAAGTCAGCAACCGTTTGGGTGTTAAGCTCTTGAATCCGTTACAGGCATTACTCAGAGGGGATCTTATCCCAGCTCCAAGGCCTCGACCCACAAATCCAACCTCGATCGGACAGAGCGTGCGTCATATCACTGTGTTGGTATCCGGGCCCCAGTTTTGACATGAAAACCGGTGGAGTTATTTACAAGAGGAAACGACCCAAGTCACAGAGACTCATAAACGACTGCTTTTTATTCAAAAACTTTAATTATTATCATTAAATATGAATTTAAATTTTTCAGTATTTTAGTACTACTCATAAAACGTTTATAAGTAGTCTGTCACCTTCAGCATAGCAAACGCTGTCGAATGTTTTTTGAATCAAGTCTAAAGGACTTGTAGAAGCAAAGTTATAGCCGTTTGAAGATTTCGGCCTACTATCATCAAATGGTCAGTCATGCTATACTGACTAACCTATAAGTCTGACACCTTAGCTGATATCAGCAATGTAAAGTCAGAAGTCCGATATCGGACCTCAAGAGAAACGACTTACCTGTAGTCAGTTTCTCAACTTAGTGAAATTCCTCTCCCGATCCCGTTCTTATATACCCTGTGAATATGCAATCGATAAGAGGGGGGGGGACGTCAGTGAAATTTCAAAATTTGATGAAAAATGTTTTGGTGACGGTCCCAGGTCGAAATTCCACACTTTGGAAAATTTTCAAATTTTTACCCATACAAAGCCACTCTGACACTTAGGATTTTTTCAGGTGAGCGAGCTCCGACCTAAAATCTTGTAACCGCTCTAACTTTTGAACGAAGACAGATAGGAACAAGCCGATTGTTTCACTGAATTTGTCTCACTCTTAGCTTTCAAACGAGCTATCGCACGACAAAATCCGTCCACTGGAAGCCAAAATCGAAGCAAGCTGTCCAGAGGGGGGGGGGACGTCAGTGAAATTTCAAAATTTGATGAAAAATGTTTTGGTGACGGTCCCAGGTCGAAATTCCACACTTTGGAAAATTTTCAAATTTTTACCCATACAAAGCCACTCTGACACTTAGGATTTTTTCAGGTGAGCGAGCTCCGACCTAAAATCTTGTAACCGCTCTAACTTTTGAACGAAGACAGATAGGAACAAGCCGATTCTTTCACTGAATTTGTCTCACTCTTAGCTTTCAAACGAGCTATCGCACGACAAAATCCGTCCACTGGAAGCCAAAATCGAAGCAAGCTGTCCAGAGGGGGGGGGCGTCAGTAAAATTTCAAAATTTGATGAAAAATGTTTTGGTGACGGTCCCAGGTCGAAATTCCACACTTTGGAAAATTTTCAAATTTTTACCCATACAAAGCCACTCTGACACTTAGGATTTTTTCAGGTGAGCGAGCTCCGACCTAAAATCTTGTAACCGCTCTAACTTTTGAATGAAGACAGATAGGAACAAGCCGATTGTTTCACTGAATTTGTCTCACTCTTAGCTTTCAAACGAGCTATCGCACGACAAAATCCGTCCACTGGAAGCCAAAATCGAAGCAAGCTGTCCAGAGGGGGGGGGGACGTCAGTGAAATTTCAAAATTTGATGAAAAATGTTTTGGTGACGGTCCCAGGTCGAAATTCCACACTTTGGAAAATTTTCAAATTTTTACCCATACAAAGCCACTCTGACACTTAGGATTTTTTCAGGTGAGCGAGCTCCGACCTAAAATCTTGTAACCGCTCTAACTTTTGAACGAAGACAGATAGGAACAAGCCGATTCTTTCACTGAATTTGTCTCACTCTTAGCTTTCAAACGAGCTATCGCACGACAAAATCCGTCCACTGGAAGCCAAAATCGAAGCAAGCTGTCCAGAGGGGGGGGGACGTCAGTGAAATTTCAAAATTTGATGAAAAATGTTTTGGTGACGGTCCCAGGTCGAAATTCCACACTTTGGAAAATTTTCAAATGTTTACCCATACAAAGCCACTCTGACACTTAGGATTTTTTCAGGTGAGCGAGCTCCGACCTAAAATCTTGTAACCGCTCTAACTTTTGAATGAAGACAGATAGGAACAAGCCGATTGTTTCACTGAATTTGTCTCACTCTTAGCTTTCAAACGAGCTATCGCACGACAAAATCCGTCCACTGGAAGCCAAAATCGAAGCAAGCTGTCCAGAGGGGGGGGGTCGTCAGTGAAAATTTTTTCTCTCCGATTTCGCTGGAAACATCCTTCCTAACCCAAAATTTCACGTAGATTCCGAATCTGGCCTCCGTTTTCTCATCCGATGCTTCGTTTGGGCGCTACACACCAAAACGTCCCAAATTCTAACTCTGTCGTTTTTTCGAAAAATGTTGAAAATTTTTTCTCTCCGATTGACTTGAAACTCACCATACAGATAAAGAATTTCACGCTGATTCCAAATCTGAAATCCGTTTTCCAATCCGATGCTTCGTTTTGAAGCTACAGCCCAAAACGTCCCAAATTCTAACTCTGTCGTTTTTCACCAATGTCCCAAAATCTTAAATGGCGTCTCACATCTAAACGAAGACAGATAGGAACAAGCCGATTCTTTCACTGAATTTGTCTCACTCTTAGCTTTCAAACGAGCTATCGCACGACAAAATCCGTCCACTAGAAGCCAAAATCGAAGCGAGCTGTCCAGAGGGGGGGGGACGTCAGCCGAAAATTTTTTCTCTCCGATTTCGCTGGAAACATCCTTCCTAACCCAAAATTTCACGTAGATTCCGAATCTGGCCTCCGTTTTCTCATCCGATGCTTCGTTTGGGCGCTACACACCAAAACATCCCAAATTCTAACTCTGTTAAAATTTTGAAGAAAAATTTTTTCTCGCCAATTGCCTTGAAACTCACCCTACCGATGCAGAATTTTACGCTGAATCCGAATCTGGCAGCCATTTCACCATCCACGACAACCTAGACGGTCGCCCACGTCAACCTAGACGGTCGCCCACGTCAACCTAGGCGGTCGGCCACGTCAACCTAGGCGGTCGGTCACGTCAACCCATACGAGACCAACACATCCGAGTCTCACACTCTGTCGTTTTCGAGGGGGGGGGAGTCAGCGAACATGTTGTGAACCCACCTGGCCGGCACACCACGACAGACTCTGTCGTTCCAGAGGGGGGGGACTCAGACCCGAAGCACCACGGCGGCCGACCACGACACTCTGCCGTTCCAGGGGGGGGGGCGCCGGTCGAGTGTTTGTCACTTGCTTACTACTGTCGAAGTATGAGATTTTTGTTACTAGATTCTGAAAAGGGAGGAAGCTTTTCTTGTGTGTGATCGATATAAAAATGTTTAGATCTGTAATACGAATTGCAAAATATGTTGTACCGACCTAATTCAAAAGTGGTCGTGATGATGTCGCGCCCCTCCAGGACACAAAATGATGAGCCAACAACAAATTGTACGAGGTAGTAGTCCATCTGAAACGAGAGGTTGCGCTGTTGTGATGACAGAAACAGGTATATATTTTTGGTGTCATTTTGCAAGCTTATACACTTTATGATGTCACATATGATTTCATATAATGATATACTGTCGGAGACAAAGCATTTTGTAACACCAGAACTCAGTCAATAATCATATTGTTCATTCCATAGCATGATTGTCATGCTCGTTTATATCATTATTTTGATTGTCCTATCAGTTTACTCGTGTATCTGAGTAAATGCAATCTGAAAATGCAGTCATTGCTAATATTATTAATTAAACGTAGGCCTATAATTCAAATAAGTCATTGCGTGCATTATTATTCGTCGCAGTCTTTCCCATCGTGCAATCAAAGTACGAATAATTGTTATTATAATGTAAATGAGAACTCTTATTTATCCGAAGAGCCGGGCGACCCACTCTTCCAAATCCCTAACCAGTCGAGTTTCATGCTATTTGCAATTGGGTGCATCATTCTTCCTTGTAGGTTTTGCAAATATTCTCCAATTGTTGTTAAAATGTGTCGTATTTGGCGAGCTTTTGATGTGTTGCTGACGCCATCGAAAGCTCCACAAATACAACATTAACTTAAACAGTCGGTTGAAGGCGGCTAGATCCTGGCACGGCATCCGTGTTTAATTACGCCAGCCCGACACTGGTCATCGTTAAGCCGGTCACCGGACCGGCCGACTGTTTTTCAACTGCCAGACCACCTCGAGAAAAATGTCATGTGAGAAAAGCAGCTCAAAATATCAAATGGAAATATAATATCAAACTGTCTAGAATGTCAAAGACAGCACTATGAAGTTTACGGTCATGTTAATGTTTTCTAGCTTCATACCAATTTTCAGATTAACCTAAATAAAGTGATTTAGTATTATATGTCAACCTTTAGGAGACTGAATTGATAACAGAATTCTACGCAAAAATTCCACGTTCATCCTTTGCTACATGATCAGAAATAAAAGCGAAGTTCAGCCATGAGATGTATTTTTCAAATCAACCCAAGTACGACATGCTGACGAAAGGAATCACGTAAAAGCCCTTAAAAGAGTCATTGTCAACAGGAATGCCGAAACATTTACATCTTATATCGCTTTCACAAAAATTTACATAATCTGCCGTTCTCTCTGCTTTACAAATACCAATAATGCTTGACTCATAGGGATAATTATACAAATTGCCTACAGACTGTAATACAATGCCACTGTACTGATCTTTGGTAGAAAGTATTTTGGCATAAACGGAGTTTTTCAGCAGAACAAAACAATCACTCTCATTGGACCTGTAGGTGACTGTTATTTGTTTACACAATGACACTGACATTTCATGCATTTCAGCCACGCGATTCTTGAGCTGCTTTATCGGCAACCATGGTGATCGAATACGGGACACTATCACTGAGAGAAAAGATTCGAATGGGAAGCAAGACCACCGCTGCAAAATACCGTATCTCTTACAATAGCTACTGAGATGCAATAACACATGGACATATAGACTTGAAAATGATCACCATACAATCTGGCGCATTCATTCACAAAAGCTTTCAAGCAAAATTCCGCATGTTCAAAATTAGCTGCATACCAAGGACTCGATAAGCAATAAATTGCAAAATGCAACAGTAAGAAGTGTTCATAGTACTCTGCGTCCAAAAAATCTGTCAAAACTATAGGTCCAACGTATAGAAGAAAATTCCTGAACTCAGTAGCCTTCCATCGGTCTAAGTGAGATGTATGTCGCACTTTTCTTTTAAATTCAACAGGCAAGTGACTTCCACAGCGTTGTACGAAATCACCAAAGGCATCCCTTTCTCATGAACGAATCCGAGATCGAGATGGTGATAGGCTACTGAAATTCAGCCAGCTGTTCAACAATTTTCTAGTTACTCCTAAGCACACCAAGTGCATGTAATCCGGTGGAAACGAATCAACTGGATCAGTAATTTCTAGAAGAGGCGACGGGTTGCTGGGTGACTGGTTATTTTCACCCTTATCTTTAGCTACATTATTTGATCGCAGAGGATACTCACTTCCTGGAAATACGACACGATGAGCGACATAAATACCCTTGACGCGGCAATAGTCACACCCATAATAGGAATTGTGCTTTTTGACACACATGGTGAACTGCCTCGCAGGTGCATCACAAGAGAAACATTCCAGAGAGAGTAGAAAACCTTGGTCTAACAATCTGGTCCTTGTTTCCTCGAAATCAGCTACGAAGGGATTCAAAAAATCAGATATATTGGATGGTTTGGAAGTTCCACAATAAGCGGACACCATGAAGGGACGATGATCCACAGATTCATTCAAGATACATGTTATAGGCCACAGCTGTGTGTTTCCACTCTTATTAATAGAGACACCATCGATGTTGACCTGAAGAGAAAGCATCACTTTTCCACTCAAATATGCCTCTTGTTTCAAACGTTCGTAAAATTCTCCCATTCCAGACAAGTTATCTTGCAATCCAGCATCAATACGCTTCTTCAGTCCGCGCTCTATACCAAAAAAAACGTAATCTGAATTATCACTCCTAACAGATTTGTCGATCTTAAGGAAAGTTGCTGCGCTGGACGGTAGACTCGGCATCACGGGCTTCAAAACACACAGAAGTAATGAAAGGGTCGCATGAGATATGTTACAGTCAACAGCCCAACTTTTTAGACGATTTGTTGTAGTCGTTTGCAAATCCGCTTCGTTCTTCTCTTCATTATCATCTGACAGGTATGTAATGTCACTATCAACGTTATTATCATATGGATCCTCACCAACCTCTGTCAGCTCATGTTCTAAGCTATCAATTGAAGGATTCGAAGTACCGGTGGAGGCGGTGGAAGTGATAGCACCAGCTGCATTGTCCAGGATGTTGAATCTGAAGTAAAGAGTGAATCGTCGTTATATCTAATAAAGTATAGCAACTAGGCAAAGTTAGAGCTAGTGGTTTACGCCAAATCAGTTGTAAATATTGTTATACTAGGTTGGTTTCATGTAATTGTTCTATACGATAACTAATTATGATTTCCGGCAACAGGGTTGGAACTGGGTGGGTTTTTGGCGGACGGGGCCGGGCCGGTGGGCGGCCGGGTATGGGACGGTGGCTGGCGTCTCTGTAGCGATTGGTTAACATGCATAACATTAACATGGATTCTTGAGAGCAGTAATGCAGGACATTTGATGGCGATTGCTGTGTTCAGTTTTTGTACAACAACATCAACATTGTTGTCGAAAAAGTCTGTGATAATAATATTGTGCTAATGGAAATGAACTGTGTAGCAATGTTTATGTATAGGATATCAAACGATATTTGAAGTGAGTTTTAGTCCTTTACTTGTGAGAGAATTTCAATGATTTGTGACGTCAATTAAGAACTCTCTCCACTATATCACTATAGTTTAAATTTGAATTCAAATCTTTTGAGTCTAAACTGATGACCGCGAGCTGACGCATAAAAGTGAGGAACAATGAAGTCTCCAAACTATTAATTTTTCATTTCAGTGAGTGTTCCAAGACCAGGCGGGAGTGTTGCTGTGCGTCATTCAAAATTCATCGCGTTCAGTTCCACGATCCACTGTCAAATGTTCGGGTAGCAGGACAGGGGGCGTAACTCAGGCTTATCGGAGAGACGACATTGTGATATATTTGCATACTGTTATATGTCAGGTAGTTAACAGAGAATATCCTGAATTACATATACATTACTATCATAGAATGGGATGACTATAAACAGGTATTTTGATATACTTATAATCATTACTTCAGGAAGTGCAATAGACTCAAACCATAATTTAGGTAATTCTCAAGCATGATACATACTAAAATCCCACATTTTATGACAAGCGCATGTAAAAAAGCGGCTTCCATTCGTCAAACATTTCTATCAAACCGGTTGTAACACCTAAGTGACACACTATCAATACATGAAATTATAAATGAGAAATATAAATTGGCAATCATCAGAAACAAGATCATCAACTGCTTGGATTATTGCAGGTGCCCTGGTAGTCTTCGGACGGCCCACCGAAGGGCCAGGAACAGCTTCATCACCCGAATCTTCACCATCAGAGTCTGCTGCAACTCCAGCACCATCATTGCCAATACGGAATTCTGAATACTAGTCCGGCAGCCAGATCGAGTTTCTGCAGGGAACGAGGCCGAAAGTCAGACTTTCACAGAATGATGTACAACCTATACCTACTTCGAATCGGCACGTCTGCCGAGTTCTAGTGAGTTCCTCTTCTTGTCAGACAAGATCAAAGAAAAACACATGTATATCCAATGGGACACATATTGCAGTTTTTGACTAAAATGAAATTATGTATGTTTTCTCTGATTAAACGAAAAGTACTAAGCCTAAAGTCATAATTTTTGACATGGAATGTCTTCAGGTCATTTCCTTTCATCTTCATGCACCCGTGTCTATGAAGCTAAACACATGTAGATTTGGCGAGCCTCTTAATGTCGGCAATCACAAACTTTTTCAGTAACTTTATCCACATTCAACCAAATTCTCGCATACATAGCCGATCAGAAGCCTGATTATATCACATGCACATCATAGGAAATGACCTGAAGACGTTCCATGTCAAAAATTATGACTTTAGGCCTAGTACTTTTCGTTTAATCAGAGAAAACATACATAATTTCATTTTAGTCAAAAACTGCAATATGTGTCCCATTGGATATACATGTGTTTTTCTTTGTCAAACTATGTCATCCGCTCTTGTAAAGTACTATTTTGTGATTGTATTGCTGCATAATTTCAATCTTAAGTCAATGTGTAGTCAACAGCTCTGTAGGGCCTATCTTTGTATTCCGCTTGAAATTCACTGCTGGGATTGTTGACATTTTGGTACCAGTACAAAATTGAAAAAAAATGAATCAAATTACCCTAGTAGCGATAAAAATAGTCATTCAAAGATAATTAACGTTTTCTGCTACAGGCCCCTGTGCTTAAAAATGGTGTCATCCAGTTTTACGTATAGGCCTACAAAAATTCATAAATAAGTTCTGTAAGCTTATAATCGGGTCATTAAAGTAGCTAACTGCAATTTACCGATTAAGTTATCATCACACATCACGCAAAATTGCGCATAGCAATACGCTGACAGTCAACAGCACACAACCTATTTGGCATCGAAATAAAGGAATTAAGTACTTGTATGTATCATAAGTCCTAGATAGTTATAGGCCTTTATGCATCCTTTTCTAAAAGGACGCTAACATAGTTTCTAACATAGTTCTATGAAGGTGATTGCTACAAAGAAACATAGTGATTGTTCTATGAAGTTGATACACTTTCATATGCGTGTACATCATGATAAATGTATGCCAGGTATGTATCGCCGGTATACGTCTACAAGGACTTAGTTGTCATAACTTGCACCACTGCGCTTCATTATAAGTCAGCTTTAATAGCTTTAAGTAGATTATGTTGCTGTTATTTGAGATAGACAACTGCTGCACAAGCTCTGGTCTTCCATGACAATATGCGAATTTTCTTCGTTTGAAAATTATAGATTTCAGTTTACATTGATGATAATTAAATGCATAACTTAACTTGATGAAGCTAACGGAGAAAAATAAGAAAGGTTTTCATTTGTATCATTATCATTGATTCCCATATCTAATCGTCATAAAGTGAGCACTGCTTCGTCAGGCGTGGTAGTGTTTTATGCATGTGCAATAAACCAACTGAAATTTTGCACTGAAATTCCTAGATAAATCTAAATGAGAAGCTTCATTAAATAATTCATTAGGATTTAGGCCTACTTCGATCAAAGGAAGATGGATGAAATTGCTTTTACAATATATAACTTGGAGAACATTTCGCTGACTTTTTTACGAGCAGCATAAACGGATCGTGCTGCTCGTGTCGTTAAAATAGGGTCCTTAAAAAGATATGTGGGTAGTTCCATAAGGTTGAATAAATTTATTTTTTAAAAAGGGCCAGGAATGAAGAAATGGCACATTAATAATTTTTTACCCCTTTTATTCGATTTCCATTTTGATAACTGTTGCCGCAATATTTATAGTTGCGCGGCAGTGCTGCATATTTAGGCTACCAGCTCGTTGGCCTAATTTAGATTAATTAATGATCCATGATCCAGCACTAACACATTTTGTGAAGCATACGTTTTGTAATTGTTGTGCATTTAAAATTGTGATTTTTTGTTAATTTGCTTGTGAAGAATAAAAAGCAATTATTTTTCTGACGTGCGGAGTTTTACTTTGCTGGATACTATTGAATCTAATGGGAAAAATGAATTAGGATCTGTCAGTCGAATGGCTCAATTATACAGTATTGATTCACTGTCAGTAGAGCTTATTAAGAAGTCGATTATGGTCTTTATTAAATCTATTCGAAATTCAACTGACTTTTCTAGAAGAAAATTCATAAGAATGGTAGAAGAAAAAACTATTCGGGGTGCTGAAAAATCACGATTGACTTTCGAGTTTGTGGAGACTGCTAGATACAATGCGGAGGAACCTGCAGTTTCTCGGCTACTCTAAGTAAATGAGCATCTGTAAGTTAATCCCGAGGAATAGAGAACTTCATAGGCGGATATTAATGAGGCGCGAGAGAAATGAGTGCACGTATATTCAAGCGTGGCATGCATGCGTGTGTAATGTTATGGCTTCACATTTCATTGCTGCCAGTGTTACTATTCAAATCCAAGGGGGAACGTAATTAACACTGCTATACTTTGATCACTATAAGCGGTAAGTAGCCTACAAGAATTCAAAGCTTACTCTTCATTACTTCTGTCTGACAGCATGTCATTCAGGAATTTCTTTTTCAATCTCCTCAGGGCCTTTCTCCTGCTCGCCATGTTTCTCAAAACTGATTATACATTTGAATAAAGCAGAATTAAAACATGCCACAATTTTGAGAGTTAAATTTATATGGATATCTTTCCAATAGCCACTGTAATAGGCGCAAATTCAGTGTAGACCCTCCCGTCCTAATACCTGTTCCATTAATATGGCTTATATTCTCAATGCACAGAATCAACGTGACTTTCATCGAAATTAAGGACAACAATAAAAATTACATATTAACACAAATATTTCTAACACAAAAAGGAACGCGCGAATATTTGACAATAAAAATAATAAGCTGTTTGTAGATGGTTGTAACTTGGTGAATGTTTCCAGAAATTATGATCAGCCATACTGTCGCGTTTGGATATCCGATGTCTATGGTTCACTCTCATCATGTATTAAATTAACTCCTGACGCATGAATAGTTTGTTCAGACTAGATTTCGACCCGCATTCTCTGTACAACATCAATCCCAAAACGGCAAACTTTTTTGACCAAAAGCAAAGGGAATTGCCATAGACATCGGATATCATTATCATCCTAATAATGTTATCCGATGTGTATGGGAATTGCAATTCAATTCACTCCCAACCTCGTGCGCGCTTAGAACGCCCACATTGCATTTGATTTTTTTCAGAAAAATTAGAATTTTGAAAGCAATTTACTGATACTAGAGGTATAAACGTGAATCTAACAAAAGTTCAAAACAGCGATTTGTGTAGCACTGTAGGCGACCCAAATCCGATGTCACACTCTGCTCCATCCTTAATTGCGTCCATGTGTGTACATCCATCGGCTCTCCTGCCTCCATTTTCAACAAATATCATTTGTTTATCTGTGTTAATTCCATAGACATCGGATAACATTATTAGGACTAGACCGGACACAGCTGATTTCTGGTGGCCTTTAAAGCCGTTCGGTAGCGACATTGAAAAATTGTTTGTCTACGCCAATTTCTGTATGAGGGAATTTAAAATATCGATAACGCACAGCATGTCTCTTATCAGCTGATGATGTAATGCACGTTTTATCATTTGGAGTTGCTAGTTTAAACATTACTTTTGGATCCCAATTACACTTCCGAAGCAATTACAGCCAAGTTATCACATTATTCATCTGTTGTTTAGTAGTCAACATCTGCTGCATGACAGCATGTTAGTTCATCTGTAGACATTTACGTACATGCAGCAGACGACTTGGCAACTAGATGATATGTGATCATCTAGGTGAAATCATGAATCGTAGAAAGATATGTCTTTTTGCAAAATAGCATGCATATTTATGAGAACTGAGTTTTGTAATGCTTCAGACTGTCAATGAAGTTATCTATTCTGAACGCAACACACATTTCGGTCTGTGTCGAACTTAAAACTGTTGAGCTTGGAAATTCACTTCATAATTACATACGTATGTTTGCTGTATTATATTATCGACCTGATGGAGTTATTTGACGAACATATGAGCCAACAATGTCATAGCTTAATCAAGTCACTGGGCGTAATATCATGTCAATTATTGATCTTGGTTGATGATCACCGAAAATCCTTGATGGTGGTTATGAATCGCGTGGTCTCAGCATAGTGTTGCGCAATGTCACCTCTCAATGATTGTCATTTCTTCTCAGAATGTGGACACAACACCACAGTCTTCTGCTTCTTAGAACATCGGAAATTCATTCCTAGTTCATCTTCTTTCTTAGGTCATCACTCCTGTGTCCATCGGCCAGTCTCACACCGCACCATTGCCTTTTCTGTTCTTTCAATCTTCTTGATCTGATCGCTATTCACGGCCCATATCCGGGGCATCATCGCACTGCGGACACAAGCAAAACACATTTGACCTTTCATTCTGAAGGTTGGAGCTTCGGATGTCAGGAAAGGTGCATGTTCATGGAACTTCGACCATCAACATCCGGTGCACTTTTTAGGGGTCGGCGCGTTGTCGCGCACGGTTTTTGTTAACTTAATCCTGTGTGTTGCAGGTCCAACTGTTTTCATGATAATGTTGACCTTATTTTAA
The DNA here is from genome assembly GCA_907163375.1 of Prostheceraeus crozeri. Taxonomy (NCBI): domain Eukaryota; kingdom Metazoa; phylum Platyhelminthes; order Polycladida; family Euryleptidae; genus Prostheceraeus; species Prostheceraeus crozeri. The sequence goes on from CAJQUW010016350.1 coordinate 54,362, forward strand.
TTGATAATATCTGCAAATATACTTGGATTCAGCCGTTTTCCACTTGCCACAAAACGGAAGTTGCATCCTCAGACAAGGATGATTGCCATGTGCTTTCTATTAATGTCATCTGATCTTACTACAGTAAGCCGCTCTGATCAATAATCCTGGTGCATGTCCTGGTGGACTTCCATCTATCATTTTAAAAAATATGAAAGTGAAATATGATTCAGTAGATTGTAAGGACTACCAGAAACACAGTTTAATTAATTATTTTTAACGTAAAATCGTGTTTTTGAGGCTTATACTTTACAAATACTTTGTAAAGCTATTCATATAAAGCTAGCTGTTTAGGCCTGCTGATGTTGTACAGGGTGTCAAGTATTGAACATAAATAAATCATTAACTGAGACGCAGAGAAAATAAAAGAAACAGGAAAACCTACACAGCATCAAGAAAACTATACTATGTGATCAACCTATCATGTGAATTTGATCTAAATGAGGTATAGATGTCAGGGTGACAAGCAAGGTGAGGTTATTGTTGTCGAAAGCCTCATCAACATGAATCAATCACTGTAACCACCAAAGAACCACCTTTTCACTGCGGCTGATCGATTCGAACCACCGGTTGTTAAAGAATCAGTTGATATGGCATTCTGTACATTAAATTTGGTGATTCTGCTATTTCTTTATTTACTTTGTGCATCAAATCTGTCAATTCTTATACAATTTAAACGAAGCAAATGCGCATTTCTCTGCCAAATTATTTGCACTGACAGCAAATAAATATAACTCTTCAATAAATTTGAATGATGTTGTTAGTTAGCACAGTCTAGTCAGCTTTCAATCTGAACTATCTCTAAACTATCAAACATGGCGAGTAGATTTACAGGTATAACTTAGTGTGCAGGCATCATATTGTGATGCTATTGAAATATGTAATTAAGAATCACGTTAATGCTCTTTTGTTGTAGTGCTTCTCTTGTGTCAGTGGATTTGTGTCGGAGTTGAAGTACTCCACTCTGGTGCTATAGGAGTTCGCATTCAATCCCTGACTCTAAAAGAGCTAAGCAGCGTCAGACTTGTAAAAGTGGCAATGAGCATTTTTGGACATCTGCGTTCGGAGATATTCTGAGCGAAATTGTAATCTCATGAGGTGATTTCATGGTACTCTTGTAACTTAATTGCTTCATCAATGGACAGCCCGGAATATACATGGATTTAGAATACTTCCGTACTTGGAATTTTCGTATCCGATTATTTATTAAGTAGGCTATGCGAATTAATCAATCTTTTACCGTTTCATGTAACAGCTTCTACAAACCCGAAAATTGAGTCAAAATATGAATAATCTTCGAACCTTTGAACGACGACCAAGATGTGCCACTGTAAATTTCCATGGTAATTAACTTTGTAGGGGCTTTAAGGTGTAAGGATTGTTTTATGTCTTCCCCACTACGGATTAATGATAAAAAGAAGAGAAATGTATTCGCTCGATTAATGCAAAACATACAATCTGCTTAGGTCGGCAGCACTGTGGTGGTGTGTGCGTGACTTTGCGAGTTGTGTGTTTTTAGTCAAGGCGAGACAACGCGCGTACACGTCACACACAGCTGCAGGAGATGGGAATTGGCTGATGCTGGACAAAGATTTGGAAGTGAGCGTTCAAAATACATTACGACTCGAGCGAGATATAATGTTCAGCTTTGCCCACAGTCACTGCCATAGGATTAGTCATTCGTCATCAGTCATTACATCACTGCACAGATGCAGGAAAGTGCAATGAAGATAGGAGAGAGAAAAAGGATAATTGATGAAACACCACAACTTGATTTCATTCTAAGTCAAACAATCTTTGAGACTCTTGTAACAAGCTTGATACTTAGCACGTTCTATGATATTCAAATATGAACACGCCTACATTGCACATCGTCTAGGCAGTATGTAGAAAACACAGGGATAATTTCCAAAAATATAAGTTTTCAAATATTTGTCAGATGGTTCTTAAACACCACTTCTTAAACATCAGAGGGCAATGCATCATTAATTAATTTTGTGATAATAATAATCTGCCATATTTGTGACAGGGAATTTTCAGAAGATAGCCAATAACATTAGAAATTCATACATTGACAAGTTTTCCCTATTGTGCAGCGCGAGAATTGGAAAACAAACCGAAAACAAACATATACATGTTCAGAAATGGTGCTATAGTGGTTAATGCATGCATTATAGGGGTGGACTGGATTTGGAATTTTATAGTCCAGCTGGATTTGGAGAGTAGAACTAATCTTCTTGAGTAAATTTGGTTTTTTCTTCTAAACTGTGTCCACAGCCAGATACCAAGCCAAAATACAAGGTAGGATTATCGCCTGCCTATCAACAAATTTCATGTTTTTCAAAAGATGTATAACAAGAAAATGCACTACATACGTACATAAATTGAAGTCCTGCATCGTTCACATTACTCGCAAGGATAGGTCGTTGGACTGTGTGGATTACGCATCAATCAATCAATTCAATTTTATTCACTGCATGGAGCATGCGTGATTCATAGAGCACACTTCGAAATGGCCAACTGCATTATTCGGACGTGAATTGTATGAATTCTGGATTAAGAGTTAACGACTCACTAATCAAAACACTTGTGATTGTGCCTATTACAAAAATATTTAAATGGTACCTATGGCAAGTGGTACTGCCACTTAGTGGCATGGAAACTGTACTCTGAAGATTATGCGAAATCTACTCGAACAATTTCATTCACGCCAAGAGTAAATTCATTTTCGATCTACCTTTTCAAGATTGGAGTCATTTCAAGGCACATTATCTTGGATTTTCAAAAGAAAGCATTCTACAGCCAGAGGAAATTTAATAAAAATTTCGCTAATTTAAAAATTGTGCTACTATTTGTTTACACAAATAGCATAGTAAAACAATTTTTCAGAATTAAAGACACTCGGTAGCGACATTCGCTTGTGGCCATCAGCTGATAGTGCATTAAATAGCCGCTGTCCAGTCTAGTCCTAATAATGTTATCTGATGATAGTGATGAAAATTTTCCGGAAAATTTTGAATCAAAATTTTCCATGGAAAATATTGGAAAATTTTCGAAAAAATTGGAAAATTTTGGAAAAAATCGGAAAATTTTGGAAAATTTTGAAAGTTCTGAATTTTTGTGATAGACCCTATGCTTTGACCGCTTCTACAGCCGAGGCAGCTACACACCTAAAAGTCTAAAAGTCTAAAAGTCTAAAAATGGGTCTAAAAGTGGTGATCTTCATCATTACTTTGATTAAACCGATTTTGAAAAATGAAAAAATTTGAATTTTTGTGATATAACTTTTACGTTTTATATCACAAACCAGGCATAGACACAAGGCAAAACATAGGCAAAACTCTTGATTTCATCATATCATTTCGATTAAAAAGAATCGTGGCAATACGAATCCCGTCCGCGGATTTTTTAGCATTCCTCTGCCACCAGTGGCTAGTGGCAATTTGTTGGCATTTTTAATATTATAACACAGACATCTTTTGGGACAACGTGAATTTTTTTCCTTTACGATAGGGGTATAATTTCATGCATTGTAAAAGATCTGGAGCAAAAAGAATGCACTTTATTTGGGAGCTTGTTTATGGCTTGAAAGTTAAGCTTTATTATGCAGCCTTGATTGCAATGATACAAATTCTCCATGTGTTGATGAACATGTGAAGCACAAGCACACAGTCCAACACACCATTATACATGAGCGACCATATATTGGAAGATAAGACTGTAAACTCGTGAGATAGTTGGAAACTAGAGATATCTGTGATGAGTAGAAGAAAATCTATATGATAGCTTCTAACTTCTATGGGGTAATGTCCGATATCTTCGTGGAGGACAAACTACACATCTTCCATTTCTAGCTCAGATGGTTCAGATAGTTCCAAATCGATTTCAGATCTGTGAATTTCAGACTTTTCCATATGAATTGGAGATTCTCCAGTTGAATCTAAGATCCCTTCAAAGTTGAGTTTCTGACAAATATCTGAAATTCAATTAGAGAAATCTGAAATCAATTTAATGTCTGATATTCAGTTGGAAAGATCTGAAATAGACATGGAGGGTGCAGTTGGTTCTAAAAGTTAACATGCAGGGATAGAGAAGTTTTCGGACTTTGAATGTTACATAGTCTTTTCAAACGACTGCAACAAGTCTCCACAACAGAGGCAAAAACGTCAATCACCAAAAAAAAATTTCAAAATTTTCCATTGGAAAATTTTCCGGAAAATTTTGAAAAAATTGGAAAATTTTCTGGAAAATTTTCCATTTGCATCACTATCTGATGACTATGGTTATTTCATTATTGATTATTATGCAAATATGAAAATCAGTACTGTCTAGTCATTCGTTTACAACGATTTATAGACCAAAACATGAACATCCGACCGCAGGAGCGAGCTTGCAGTGTATTTTTATCGGCATTTGATCGTCACCGATAATCGGTTGCATCTCGGCATGCTCTGAGAACCGGCAATTTGCCGATCATCGGCATATTATCGTATAACTCTCGGCCGATTATAACCGATAAATTGCCGATCATCGGCATATCATCGTGATCATCGGTTGATTATGCCGATAATATGCCGACAAATCATTATCGGTTAATCATCGGGCCAATAACATTTTTTTGACTGCGGACGACGACATTGTAGTGTTGGGAGTTTCAGAGCTCTCAGTCTTTCTTCGTAGGGTAACGAGGATAGACCACGGATGCTTTTGGTGAATCGACGTTGTACACGTTCGATAGCCAGAATGTCTTTATTCAGGGATGGAATCGAATTCGAGAAATAAGGAGTTTAGTGGGCACAAACTGCTGGCGGTTTGTTCCTGGTCATGAGAATCCATGATGCGACTTGATTGCTCCTTCATTGCTCCTTCATTGCTTCAGACTCAATCTCAGTAGTTAAAAGTTGGTTGCGAGACACAGCAGAAGAGTGGCCTGCATACGACCTATCAGGTGCGACCAACAATTTTGCGAGAGAGTTGGAGGATGCTTGCCAGTCATGTCTGCATGTGAACACAGAGGAGAATTCGTTATTGAATATAATCGATAAACACAGACATAGTTCATATGAATTCGCTTTGCAGATATGTGCACATATTTTCAAAATTTCTCCTCGATACCGATCCGAGTGTCCACTAATCTTACAGTTCACCTGTCTGCCAATGAAGTGTCTCATGCTGAGTTACAGTCGTTAAAAGCACCACCGGCCACCGATTTTGGCAAAGAATTGATGCATGTAAATCATGGTACAGGAAGTACAAATTTAACAAGGAATTTACGTCTATTTCTAGACCAAGAGGGATTGATTTGTTGTCGCGGGCGTTTATCGGCACTTTATCCAACAGAATCAAATTGTCTAGTTCTTCTACCCAAAAATGAGCACTTCTGCAAAATCTTTGTCTCCTATACACACAGACAAATCCTGCACGGGGAGTATCGGCTACTCTAGGCAAGATCCGCGAGAAACATTGGCTGATCAGATGACGTCAGGTAGAACGAAAGTATTTGAAGAAATGTGTGCTGTGTCTTTGAAATGTGTGCATGAGCGGATTGCCTTACAAATGCACTACAACGCCAGATCTGCCAGTTGTCGAGTGGATGATATTCGAGCGTTTCATACAGTAGGACTGGACTATTGTGGACCTCTACGGTACTGGAAGGGGAGGAAGGTGCTACACCCAAATGCCACATGTGTGTCTATACTCGTACTTCAACCAGAGCGGTCCATCTAAACCTCGTGTCAAATATGAGTGCGACAGTTTTCTTCGCTCTTTCAGAAGATTCACAGAGCGTCGGGGTATACTTAGTGTCATCAGCGATAATTTTGTCTCGTTCAAGAAAGCGTTTGCTGAACTGGATCCTGTGTCGATGAATTCAGTTGTACAGCGTCATGGTGCCGACAAGAGAATTAGTGATGCAAATGGAAAATTTTCCAATTTTTTCAAAATTTTCCGGAAAATTTTCCAGTGGAAAATTTTGAAATTTATTTTTTGGTGATTGACATTTTTTCCTTTGTTTTGGAGACCTGTTGTAGTCGTTTGAAAAGACTATGCAATATGCAAAGACCGAAAACTTCTCTATCATTCCTGCATGTTACTATTAGAAAGTCATGCAGCTCGAGGTACATTTAAACTACCAAAAACGTTGTATAATAAGAAAGCTGTCATCAATGTCGATTGTAAATCACAGTGTTTCAAATATGCAGTCCTATCCATCCTTCACTATAATGATATCAACGCGCACCGAGATCGCACCTATAGCTATAGACAGTGGGAGGATGAACTAGACTTTGAAGGTTGTGATAGTAACAACATGAAAATCAAAGATGCAGAAACGTTCGAAAAACATAATAAGATTAAAATTGTCGTTCACGTGTGGGAGAAGGGGTTGAAGGGTGCCCGCTATAATTAACGTTCAACTTGTTATGAACGTGTAGTCAACCTCTTATTAGTAAAACAAGATGATAGCGAGGAATGGCACTACTGTGGTATTCCCAAAAATCTCTCGCTTGTACACTCACTTGGGGCACTCTAAAAGAGGTGAACATTTTGTATGCGACCGCTGCATCCGCTCCTTTTGGAGTAAAGATAAATTTGAAACTCACTATGAATGGTGCAAGCGAGGCAAATTACAAATGGAACGCATGCCCAAAGATAAAATATTTTCACATAGGGATAATGGTGACGAATTAAGTCCCCTGCGTGTCATTTACGCAGACATAGAATGCTACATTGATGATATCATCCACAAGCCAGCAGCCATATCCTGCTATGAAGTATGGCATGACCACTTTAGGAATAGACAAAACAAAATGCATACTTGGCAAGGTGAAGATTGCATTTCAAAATTTCTAGAATTTCTCGATAAAGCTGCTAAATTTCAACAATCATATGATTCCCAATTGCAGCGTAAGTCACTACATATGTCAGATGAAGACAAACAAAAATTTGAAAGTTGCACATCCTGTCCTAAATGTCATAAAACGTTTGATGACGATAAAATTAAGAAAGTGCGTGATCATGATCACATCACTGGTAAATTTAGAAACGCACTCTGCTCCAAATGTAACTTTTCACTTAGGTTGAGACGTCGTGTACTACCCGTCATTTTTCATAACTTTAAGGGCTATGACAGTCATATTCTCATAAAAGGAGGGTTGAGCCAGATGAAATCGTGGCAGTTTAATGTAATAGCACAAACGAGAGAAAAATTCATGGCAATGACAGCAAAAGTACCAGTAGATAAAACTAAAGAAAATAAGACAGTCTTCTTCGAAATAAAATTTTTAGATTCATTCCAATTCATGTCAGCGTCACTAGCTTCTCTCGTTCGTAATCTCAAGTTTCTTCCCCATAGTCAAACTTTGAAGAAACACTATCCAAACTTAACGGATGAAATAATCACTCGCAAAGGAGTCTTTCCTTATGCGTATTTTAGCTCAATGTCTAAACTAAATGAAACAACCCTTCCTTCCATTGACAAATTCCAAAACGATTTGACGGTCGAAGATTGTCCAGTAGAAGATTATGAACATGCTCAAGAGGCATGGTTAAAATTTAATTGTAAAACGTTTCGCGATTATATGATCGCTTACTTAGAATTAGATGTCATTTTGCTGGCTGATGTCTTTCAGGAATTTCGACGAGTGGCATTAGAAGAAGACAAATTAGATCCTGTCCACTTTGTCAGTCTACCAGCCATGTCCTTTAAATCAGCCTTTAAAATGACTGGTGAGACCATTCATCTCTTACAAGACCCGGAGATGTATAATATATTTGAGCGCGGAATACGCGGTGGTCTCACATTTGTAAATAAACATCATATAAAATCTGAAACAGTAGGTAATGATCATATCCACCTAAAGTACTATGACCAAAATAATTTATATGGCAGTTCACTGTCTAAACAACTACCTCATTCCGAGTTTAGTTGGTTAAATCAAGATGAGCTTGAGTATTACTCCAACCCTTCAAACATACTGAAGATTCCAGATGAAGGTGATTGGGGATATTATTTTGAAGTGGATTTGATTTATCCAAATAGCATTAAAAATAAAACTGCTGATTTCCCACTCGCACCTGAATCTGGTGAAGTGACTGAAGATATGTTTTCACCATTCATGTCACAATTTCATAATAACTTAACAGAGTGTGGACAGCCAAGGTACAAACCATGCCGCAAACTTTTACTCACCCAATATGATAAGAAAAATTATCTCGTACACTTCTGCATACTAAAATTCTATTTAGAAATGGGCATGCTTCTAAAGTCAGTTCACCGCATTATCAAATTTAGACAGAAAGCCTTCCTCAAACCCTACATAGATAGTAACAGTCAAAAACGTGCACTCGCCCAAAATAATTTTGAAAAGGATTTTTATGAATATAAGAATAACAGTCTTTTCGGAAAGACCATGATGTTAGAAAACGTATGAACTACAAACTAGTCGTTGATGAACAAAAATATCACAAATTGACCTCATCACCTCTTTTCATTGATAGAGACATCATCGATGAGGATCTTGTAGGTGTTAAAATGATAAAATCAGAAGTTGAGTTGTGCAAACCCATCTATATTGGGCAAGCCGTTTTAGATTATTCCAAGCTTGAAATGTATGAACTCTTCTACAAAATATTAAAACCATGCCCTCTCGTAAAAGAGGTTCGCTTGCTGGGTGGTGATACAGATAGTTTCTTTTTAGGAATTACCACTCAAAAAGATTTAAATTTTAATGAAGTAGGCAAGTCATTAGAAAAATATTTCGACACATCTAACTACAATCCCACTGATCATCCACTCTATTCCATACAGAATAAAGCCAAACTTGGTTGTTTTAAGGATGAAACAGCAGGAAAGGAAATAGATGAAATGATTCTCCTCCGTCCTAAAATGTATTCCATAAAATTAAAAGAATGTGCAGATAGTATTAAGCGTGCTAAAGGTATATCAAAATCCATTGTTCACAAAATGAAACATCGGTCCTATAAGAAGGCCTATAAAAATAAAACTATAACGTTTGTCAATATGACAATCTTAAAATCTCAAGTTCATACTGTGAAAACGTACACGTTCAAGAAACGAGCACTTTCAGCATGGGAAGATAAGAGGTGTTGGATAGGACATAACACATCTCTTCCACATGGACATCCTGACACAAACATACCACCACCCAAAAGAATAAAACTCACGCTACCACATTCAGGAGATGTATTGACATAATCAACTTTAACTCAGTATTTTGATGTTGCTTTTTGTAGATATACATGGCTGTTTTATGTATCGCATGAGATCGTTTCTTCCTTGTGAATATATGCCTACAGTTAGCTCATTCCCCCTATATCTGTGAAAAGACTTTTTCATATACATATTTTTATTTCAATAAACATATCACAATGACTTCACTTTGTTTTCCGAAACACTAAAGTTACGAGGGATTTAGTATCTTTCACATGGATGCACTCTTGTAAACCATTTGTAATTTTGATAGCAATAGAGGGTATAGTTTTTTTGACGACGGGATGATAGAAAATAGATTCAAACATCTTCTCGACTATTCCATATGAAGCGTCTTTATCATGAATGAAATCACGTAAAATGTATTCTTTTTTCTCACCAACAGAAATAGGTAGAATCAAATCACTTTGAATGTAAAGGTGCTGTTCATGTTTATCAAGTGTCATTGGTGTTTCTATACCAATCGTATGCGCAGCAGCAAACACAGTTTGTAGCATTGAAAAACCAAAGAGTTTTTTCAAATTTTTACTCAATTGACATTGAATGTCATCACCCAGTTTCAGAACAACGCGTTGATTTTCAATTGAAAACGAAATGTGGTGTGTCGTTACATCATATTTACTTTTCATCACATGCTTCAACTTCTGTTGTATATAAGGATTTACTACATGAATGAAGCTTTCAACTGTATGATATAGACGCGGCATTATATTGATAGCAACTTTAGATTCTTCATAAGACTGGTAAATTTTCTTGATGCGATCGCCATAGATGTCCACCCACCATTCATCATTAACTGAATCAGCTTTAGTGTGATATTCATGAGAACCATACACCACACCGCTTCCAATAATAGGTGTATAATGTCTTACAAAATGACGCAAGGTTGGAGAGAAATAAACTGTAAGTTTGTCATTATATTTCTGAATAACCAACTTATTTTTGTCCGCCATAATTTTCTCTCCATACTTCTTACCCACAGTCTCATTCCATCGTTTTACTAACTCAATAAGTGATAAAGGTTGAACACCACGCTTTTTCAAAATGATGCGTTCTTCGCATTCTACAACATCTTCATCAAATATTTTAAATCTATAATGAAATTTGTTGATTCGATTTGAATAAACTTTTTTAACATTTGCAGTAGCAATTGACGTTAGATGTAGTCCATGGCCAAAACCAAGATGTGGATAGAATTCATTATCCAACCTCAGCGTAAGACCTCTAGTAAAAGAATGAAAGCGGAGGAACTGTCTCCCACTCCAATGATAGATAGTAAACTCATAAGCTTTCTGATTTTTATTCTTCATGATGGAAGTATTACCACTGTTGAATGCCTTAATAATTTTCTCATTCCCAAATGGTTCATAAGAATCTGATTTTATCTGAATCCATTCATAGTTCCACTTTCCATCTGATGTTAAATTGTATGGGAACTGAAATGCATTATTCATCGTTATTCCATCATGGGTGCGAGGAGTCAATATCATTTCTTCCAAATCATTCACATTCTGAATATTGCTATCATAGCAAATACTAGAAACGCCAACCTCCCATTCACCTTCTAAATGTAGTGGGCGATTTAATTCTACTCGATAGTCTGATGGTTTATTTTTGGGAAATTTATTCATAGAAGCATTACTGGGTAAGTAGATTAGAAACGAGTCCTTATTTTCACTTTCCATATTATTCACATTGGAAAAATATATTAGCATACTTTTGCATTAACTCTTCATTCGGAAATGAAGTGTGATACTTGTCACAGCATCTTTATGAAAAGGAATCAACGCACCAGCATCGTCATAAATGGCAATATCAATTTGTGGGATGTAGTTTGATTTCAGCTTTGTATAATGCACTTTCTTGAAAGTATGCTCAGATAAAATACTGCAGCTTTTTGGCTGGTATGGTATCATTGCAAGCAATGGAGCTTCAACATCTCCCACACGTACATCTTCACCAATATTGGAATATATCTGAAAATAGTTAATACGACGCGATAGCGACATGTCTGCGCTAGCTTTGGTTACAGTACCACTTTTAAAGATATTTTGGTCAAAACCCAAAATGTCCATTAGAGTTTTATCCATAATTAGTTCAATACCTTTTCCACTTATAGTGAGAGACAAAACACCTTCTTTTTCAGAAAATGAAATATGTTGCTCATTAATCACTTCATTTAAATAATCTACAACCAATTTAACCGAAGTAATAATGCGAGGCATCAACACTCTTGTTTCATGTAAGATGCCACCTAAAGGCTCTACACACTTTCTGTATAAAGATACGGTCCATTCTGTATCAAATTGATTCTACCTTTCACATGGTAAATGTTGCATATCAGATTTTCCATGAACAGCTGCAGAACGATGTCGTAAGAACTGATGAAAATCTTTTGAACAAACTAATACTAGATCATCATCATTTAATTTACTTATTGCAATATGATTAGATGATTTGATATAAGTCAATGTTGCCACTTGTTTACCATCAACTCGAAGGAGATAATTAAATTTCTTCAATAATGTTTCAGGAGTCATGTTTGTCTTTCTTGGCTTAATCACAATCTTCTTCACCAACGTTTTCTCATTTCTTGGAATAAGATCTAAATAATAAGCTTCCTCTCGATATATTAACTGTTTATGACCACTTATGTGGTAATTAACGTTAAAATTATCATAGCTTGTTAAGGCGCTAGCGAGGTAACCTAAATCATTTCTTAAACTTGGACTTAAACCAACAATCCAATCTTTCTCAACTACATGATGTACATAAGTATAATCATCATTGTGCGGAGTAAATTGGACAATATGTTTACACGCTTTATTCAAGAAATCATATATAAACTTTTTACATGATAAGAGATCTTTCTTTGGTCACTGTGGAATGTATACTCGGCACCCCTTTTCACATTGGTAAGCAGCTGTACGTCTCATATTAATAGTCATCACCTCATGATCAAAAGTATAGACACAGTTGCTATAAACAAGTTGAGTGACACTCACTTCCCAATTTCCATTTAGCTGTTGTGTATAATCAATGGGAGTAGAAAAGAGTGCGGCTCGATTACTAGCAAATCTCTTTGTAGCCGCATTGCTAAGCAAAATATGATAAAACGACATTTTTATATATTGCTGATCTGCGGCTTTGCATAACATCATGAAGACTTGGATTTTGGACTCTCTACAATATATCAGAGTTGATCGTGATGGAAACGTACACTTCAAAAATTCTCATGGTCATACATCAAGAGGAATTACATTAACATGGCGACAATTTGTCAACCTCAATGATATCATGAGGGATTTGGAATATTTTGAAACATTAAGATTCATCTCCTTGGGTGATCAAGTTTGGCTTCAACATTACAGAAATGAAATTCAAATCTGCCATTCTCATTCCACAAACTGTTTCTCATTTCGCAAATACAATTGGGAGAAGTATAGAAGATACATACATCGCTCCATCATGACATTTATTCGTCGTGAGTTCATCGCCCTACTATGCAAATCTTAATCAGACATGACTACCACACACCATGAGTTGGAAATTAGATTCCCTACAACGTATTGAAACGGATCATGATCGAAACGTCTATTTCAAAGATTCAACTGGAAATGTGAGAAGAGAGTTTGCTTTATCTTATCGTCATTTTCAATCTCTACATCATATCATGAAGGACTTGAAATACTTCTATATGAAAAGACATTCACGTATTGGAAATCGCATCTGGCTGCGCGTCAACAATCGGCGAATTCAACTCTATCATTCCCAACTTCATACTAACTTCACATTTCATCAAGGTAGTTGGGAGAAGTATAAAAGGAAGGTACATCGCTCAATTTACTCATTCTTTCATCATGAAGCGCCATCGCTACACCATCGTCAACATTCTCCGCCGCTTCAGACTCTACACCAAAATCGATCTCACAACATTACACCAACACCTTCCAAACAGCAAGTATTACCCGGGCCGACCTCAAATGTTAGTGGTGAAGATGAACAATTCACGGAATCTTCAACTCTTCCCAAATGGGACTGTACAGAATCTCGGCGCCCTTTCTCATTCATCGGCGCAGTCAATGCGCTTAGAGCTACAGAGAATACTACGTCGGATATGGAAGAGGGAGAGGTATGTGATGTCGAATCTGACTGTGGACAATATGCTGATCTCTACTCAATTGAGTGACAGTCTATCATTTTTGAAGATTCGTACCAGCAGTTACAATTTGTGTTATGAACCCGAACTTTTTCCTGCAGCTCTCATTAGTTGTTGGTTACCTGTGCATGTGGCAATCTTTCATAATAGTAAAGTGATCATTACTGGACTAAAATCTCATGTACAAGCAAATGTGATCCTAGACTATCTGATTGAGTATGTACGCACCCAGCGGATTGTAAAATAAAAAACAATTTTTCCAACATGATGTTTTTATTTCAAATCATGATAGAACTTACAAATCATTTTTTCATTAGAGGATGGATTACATGAAAAGTTTTGAATAACAGATACAAATCGAGATACATGTAAACGTTTTAAGATGAAGTACAGTACAAAAGCACCACACGTTGATGAAAGTGGATGTTGTAGTATGCGTTCATTTCGCTGATATTGACGCGTATGTTTTCTCAACCACTGCTGTGTTGGTATATTTGGAGGTTGAGCAAGAGAGTCAAATAGTTCACCACGTCGGTCTTCTCCAATAAAGATCGCTTTCCAGTGCTCACCGCCTAAATTCTGCGAATGAGTGTTTAGCACAATAAAGATGGGATAGTGATTTACTGCAGGTGGTAAGGTATCGAGTGAATAGACATTATCGAAAGCTTTCAACGTCGCTTCGTCTGCATTACGCTGCACTTTCGTCTTAATATCGTCAGCAGTCAACCAACTCATTAACGATTATACTGAAGAATCACGTCACGATACTTTGTAATTTCAATATTTGAATCGAAGACTGCATAAATTAATACATTGATCGTCTCAGGTAGTGTTCTTTTGAACGTCAAATCCAAACGAATATTATGAGGCACGTTCGCTTGACGATAGGGTGCACTAATATCGCTGTCAGCAGTCAAATCAAATGCATAAATAGTATATCCACTCTTAAACTCTTTCATAGTAAGTCCGTTGGTGTCATCCGTATTGTAAAAGCCAAAGACATCCATAAAATCAACATAACTGCGCATAAATTTATCCGCAGCAAAATCTGGTTTGTAGGGTGGACCAGGATGACTCACACCATTTACACGTAAAGCAATTTCACTTAACTGATTGTGTTTAAAATTGAAAGGATTCTTCTTTATATTACCATTAAATGCATCATTTTCAACCATTGACACCATGAGGAGCTTCGGTGCTTCCGATGGAAAGAGGTCACCTTTCATGAAACTCTTTTGATCTTTCGGAATTGTAAAGGTGAGAAGCTTTGTATGCTGAACAGGGTAAATGGCATTTTGGCGGTTAAGACCTTCAGCATGTTCTCTAATGACACTTGGATTCGGTACTACTCGACGAATGTAAAGTGCAATATCTTCCACATGAATTCTAAAATTGTCAACTTTAGCAAATGCATTCAGCGCAAATTCAGGCTTATTCAATGTCAGCTTGAGTCGCATGCTGGTATTACAGAGTAAAAACTTTGACTGTCTAAAGAAGTCTAAATTCAGCGGACCATATAGCTGACATACTTTACTATCTTTAATCATAGCAGATCGCTTTACAAAGCCACTGTTTGTTTCAACATCAAATTTTCCTGCTTCATCTCTGTACCATCCCATGGCTTCCATATGACTTTTTTGTGCTGCTGGATGAAACTGTGATACATGATTGAAATATGATTTATAGGGATAATCGCTTTGACCACCTTCCACTTGCTGCTCTCCAATCGTTAGAGAAACATCACGAAGTAATGTAGTCAATGGTAAATTGTTCAGTCCAACTTTATGTGTATCGTCAATAGCAGTTCCATCTGCTTGCTGAATTCTAAACCTCAAATCAAGCATCGCATAACTCAAATCTATGTAGTCATCACTACCACCAGGAATAACAAATTCAATGGGGCCAGCATTCTCAGCTGTTCGAGGATGATAATCTACAATACTTGAACTAAGAATATCTGTCTGTATGGCTTGTTGATCGAACAAACAAAAACCGGAAGTTTTACACTCCATGATTAGAAGTTATAGCAGCGTCGTCGTTTAGCGCCTGATGAATGATTAGAGCCTCTGCGACGTTTGCGTGAATGCCTTTTGACTGAAGATCGCACCTTACCAGCTCCGCGATGTTTCCTCCTTCCTTTATTCATTCGTTTAGGTGATTTCTTTCCTTGAGTAACACCAGCAAAGGTCTGCTTCAATGTTTTTAAACCGCGTTCCTTCCCACGATTCAACAAACTGCTCTTAAAACTTCTACCTCTGGAAAGATCACTAGCAACATCACCAGCAAAGCCAACGGCATTACTTAAAACATTTCGTTTTAAAGATCTACCGACATTGGATATGAGAGGTGCTACAACAGATTTCAGTGCACCAAGTATGCTACCTCCACGTTGGCGGCGAGCACCGATGTAAATTTGTCCTCCACCACTTACATAGGAGGGTCGTGAATAAAATGAGGCAGTTGGATTCATAGCTCAAACCCTAAACATTGTTAGTTACAACTTTGCATGAATCACTGTCGATCACTTAGATGAAAGATGTCGGCACGACGCATCCAAGAGTTCATACTTGAAGGATAACCAGTCCATTTAACAAGACACCATTCTTCACCTTGCCGTTTTTTACATCGAATGATTTTCTCTACCAAATATGTTTCACTTTCAGTGACTACCTCAATCTCATCGCGGTAAAAGCTACCCTCAATTTCTTCATTATCGTAATCTTTCAACTTGTAGGTGGTCGGAGAGTCTTTTTGATTAATCCTTGATACTGTAAATACCTCCTCTGTCCAATTCGAAGGTACCCTTTAGCAAAAACACTTTTCACTTTTGAGATACGAACTTTATCACCAATTTTCACATCACTTTTCACATGAGTGCGTTTACGTTGGAATGATTCGCGCACTTTATCTACATTGTCAGCATTTACATCTACTGGTCTGAGTCCAATAGAACGATGGATAGAGTGATTGTGGGCATGGAGTGTATCTTGTAGAACCTTTGTCCAATTTTGTGTCAAGTTGGCAGTAAAATGTCGCCACAAGCGATTTTTTAATGTGCGATTAAAACGTTCAACGAGTGCAGCTTTATAAGCACTCTTTACACTAAACAACTCAATGTCATGCCTCTCAAATAATCTTCTCACATGCTGATTTTCAAACTCTTTTCCTTGATCACTCTGAATTCTTTTTGGAATGCGGCCTTCTCGAAAATTGTTTGGAATGCTTTTGCTACTCCTTTCCCTTCTTTAGTTTTTAAAGGTTGAGCCCACGCATAACGCGAGAAAATATCAATGACGGTTAAAATAAAATTATTGCCCGAGTTATGTTTTGAAATGGAGGCAACATCACACAAATCTGCTTGCCACTGTTCATCGATGTCATGAACAATATAATGGCGTGTGCGGTACTTCTTTTTCGCTTGTTTGTGGAGTGTATAGGTAGCCTGACCCTTTAACCATCGTTTCACTTGTGATTGTGGAAGCCCACTCGCTTTTGATAATTTCTTGATAGATGCAAATCCTGCCGGATGTTTTACATCATAATAGATTGACTTCAAACGTTCAGTCGATGACGACTGACTCTTTTTCCTCCTTCTCATCTTTTCGTTTTCTTGCCTTTCTACATTTACAACAACTGCAGCATTTAGCTTTAGCGGTTTTGCGATCGTGTTCACATTGCTTAGGGGTTTCATTGTGAGAGCTGGCGCAGCAAGTGCAAGTGACAACGACATTCACCTCTGGTGGCTCATTACATGGCAAGCAACACATCTGCTTCATATTAATAGTCTGAGAACATGTATTTCCTAGGAGGAGCTGTTTTACGTTTTCCTTTTACTAGTTTTAGTGGTGATGTAGATCTACGTCGAGTTCTTCCTCTTGTTTGCTTAGTGAGTGTGGGAGGGGATGTAGCAGGTGACGTCTTAAACCAATTTGTTGGCATTTTCATCGTCTGAAGTATTGGAGCAGTAGCCACTGTTGAATCAAGTTCTTTCAATGTCTCATTATTCAAAGCAAATTTTGGCACATTATGCTTTTTCAATAGTTTAAGAAAGTATGACCAACCAGGTGGAACATAGCCCTGACGGCGCTTTCTACGTGTCGCATACTGAATCAAGTCTTCATAACGTGAAGCATCAATCACTTTATTTTCATCTGTAATGATTTCTCCTTTATCATTTACATTGAGATGGGGTTCAATACTGTTGAAAAGAGATATGGCATGTGCGCGAGATGCTAAAGGTGTAGCAGTCGATACAGAGTCACGCATCTTATTCTTCAAGTTTTTCAATTGCTCAACAGTTTCCGATTGTAATAATACAGCACGATGTGGATCTTTGATGTGAACATTTTGCTGATAATCTATTTCTTTCCTATACATTTGATTTGCAAGAGGTTGCTTTACTTGCTGCATGGCAGTCAATTGTACATATTCATCCTGAGGAATAACAATCATGCGAGAATAGGAACTCATAGTTTGTAGATAATCATGGGAGTTTTCAAAATATCACTTCGAAATCTAAATTCTTCCGGACACTCTTGCGTAAAGTCAATGAATAAGTAACCGTATGGTTTTTCAGTAGCTGCTTGAAAAATTTCAATTAAGGCTTTTGATCCTCTGGGTGCAACTTGTCGCGCTAAAATTTCAAATTGACTTTTATCTCGCGGATTCTTGAAAATAGCATAATAGTGTGTATTCAGGTTTCGTGTACGAGCTTCTTTTCCATCAGGAAACAAATTTTGTGTGATATAGATGATAAAACACCTTTTATGATGTGCTGCACGAGTGAACATATCTGTAACATCTTTTGAATTCTTACTTTTTTTTAATAAATCATCCAATACAACAACATAATTAGACTGAAGTTTATCCACTGCAATAATTCCTTCATGTCGAATAAAGTTGCGACTTTGCAATTCCTGAAACAGGGACGGTTGATAAATACCATAACACCAAATCACTCGATTGGTAGGTTCCTTAAACATCTCCCTTCTTTTATCCAATAAATTCAGCGTGAAAACAGTTTTACCTGCATGAGATGGACCTGATACAGTCAGAACTTTATCACATTGAAGTCTGAAATCCATTTTATTACTTTGAGATTCAACATTTGCATAATTAACGTCTAGAGCCAAAGATATTACCCAATAGGTTGCCCACGGCAGGAGCTATCATTGGAAGTATTGCTGAAAGGAAACCGCCTTTTTGTGTTAAAGTTTTCCTCTTTCTTTGAAGGGTGACTTTAGGATTGGAGATGAAACGCAATTTTGTAGCATATCGCTTAAGTAACTTTCGTTGTTTTGGCGCTAATTTCTTCGTCCTTAACTTTCTCACATGAGAAATAATTTCACGGATGAATTTATCGTTGGCATGTCGTATAGCATTGTATCGCTGATTTGCTTTCATTCGTCGGAGAGCTTGAATGGCTGAAGAAAACTTTGAAGACTTTTGACTTTTACGTTTCGTCATTTTACGTTTCGCCATTTTCCGTATTAGTCTTTGCTAAAACCTATCTTTACCACATTTGCATAGGTACTAACTATTGCGACATAAGTGACACTCGAAATGAGCAATATCACAGTGGTTACATTGGCAAAGTTGAATGCAATTACGTATGAAACAGCGTTGACAAAAAGCATGCTTACATCTCTTGAAGATGCGCTTTTCATTTCCATCCTTTCGCTTACATACATCACAACACATAGTTTCGCCGTTACTGATGTCTATAGCAAGTCTTTTTGAAGATATGAATTTGCTAGCCTTTTCTAAATAATAGACGCATGTACAGAAGGAATATACTTCGAGAGTGAGCAGACATAGCTCGAAAACCAGTTGTGATACAATCAAGTACCACTGCATTTTCAATTTTTCTTTATGGAAAGTTGAATGTGAATATCTGAAATCGCTTCAATCACTAGACTGCTACCATGATGGTTAAATGCGTTAAGACGTTCAGCAATTTTTATCATATGTCTTTTAAAAAATTCTTGGGGGTGATCTACCACTTCCATTGAATAAGAAGCAAAATGGAAAGAGCGACTTTCCACCTCTTCCTTTCCAAAATGACTAAACTTAATTTTCGCAACTAACCGCGCCATGACAATGCTATCAGAGAATGTATTCATTAACTCTAGAAATAGAGTGCTAGCATCATCGACCACTGCTTCGATGTCGGTCTCATCTTTATGAAAATTTATCACATAATCTTGAACAGCTCCTTTTAAACTTTGCCTATGAAAATGTAATGTTCCGCAGTCGTTTGAGAAAGACATGATCGCCCTTTATCTAACCCATCCATTGCATGAAAGCAACTCTTCTCATAGTAACATTTATTAAATAATAGTAAGTAACAAGCATGCATTATAAATCAATGGTTTGAAAGAGATAAAATAGATACAGCTGGTAACTATCATACAGCGAGCAATGATAACCATACAGGACTTTGGCAGTGCTGAGGTAAGGAGGAAAGAAGCATTGGTTATGAACGTAGCTACTACAACGAACAGACAAAATAGGAACACACAAATCCTTAAAACGTTTCGTGACTTCATGATAATGTTGATTCACTCTACTATCCCAAGGTGGGAGCAAAATATCATCAATGATTAGATTGGGAAATACTTTCCTCTCCTTACCAGGATTATTGCAAAAGATGCGTATAACATTGAAAGCAGCTAACCATCGTTTAAAGTCATTAAGAAGAGCACTCTCACAAGAAAAGCCATAGTCTTGCAAATATTTCAGATTAAGTCCATGAATGTGTTTTCTCGCCCATTGATCAACATTGGGATTGCAGTTGGCATGTTGATGATAGACACTGACAATCTGATATGTCCAATTGTTCATAGCAATAGCACTGAGCTCCTGTACAGGTTCACCCTCACAATCCATAAAAATGATGATAGAAGCCTAAAACGGAAATTTACACATCTAAGGAAACGTTCTATAACATATTACAAAATGAAGAATTACATCGATGCTTTTCACGACAAAATACACAAATGATATGATGGCAACGAAGAAGTAAAATGTATCTAATAAGACCACGTCTACGACACTCAAAGCACATAAGCGAATTGTCATAGGGTAGAGTTAGGAAAGGACTAGTAATTATCCTTCTTTGATTTGCGTTTTGAAGCAGCATTCTTCTCCGACTTGCGCTTCGTACCACTGCTGTTAAGGATTTGATCAATTATGTCGTCCACGTTGGGTGGTTTTGGAATATATAGGATGGATTCCATATGCATGGAGAGAGAGGCTATTTTATGATCCTTGTGTCGAACATAATATAGCCCATTCACTTTGAAAAGGATATCCCAAGTACCTTCTCCGAGCTCATCACATCTGATGGGTATTGATTGATCTCCATCCTTTTTATAATACGAGTAACTACACCAATGTGATGATACCGGTAGGCAAATTTGATTACCATCCCAAATCTTTCTATAGGGAGTATCTTTGTCATCTCTCGCCTTCCACTCTTGAGCAAGAGGAGTAGGAATGTCCATATTTAATGTCACGTACTCCTCAATAATATCAAGTTGGTGGCGAATGTACGGACTCACGGGGATCAGTATGTAGTCCCCATACTGATTGTGCATTATCTTGACATCCGTGGAAGGGAGCATTCCCGTTTGGAGTACTACGCCATGATCGTCATAACGCAAGACTTGTTTAAATTTACGCTGTAGCGGTGTAGGATTATGTACCTTGGTTGTTTCTTCCACTGGCCTCAGTTGTAGATGATCTGATCGTAGCGAACCTTGTAACGTTTGACCGCCATTTTGTCCTACTAGTGCAGCAGATGGAGAAGATGCCTGAAAATGGAAAAGATTGTATTAAGTTTACGTTCAAGGGAGGAGAGGGAGGAAAGTAGCGACTTACCATTTTAGTTGGATAATAGAATAGGGAACTAGAGAGAGAGAGAAAATGTGCGTCCGTCACTCGTGCGATTCAACGATGGAATGATTCTCACTGTGGAAGGCTCGCTATTTATATAGAAATGCTTGATTCTCATTGGATGATGATCCTCATTGGACAATAACATCAAGCTGATTCCAAATCTGGCCTCCGTTTACCAATCCGAGTCTTCCTTCGCCCGCTGGAGCTGTTTCTTGGGAATTCTAACTCTGTCGTTTTTCGTCAATCTCCCAAAATCTTAAATGGTGTCTCACACCTAAACGAAGACAGATAGGAACAAGCCGTTTCTTTCACTGAATTTGTCTCACTCTTAGCTTTCAAACGAGCTATTGCACGACAAAATCCGTCCACTAGAAGCCAAGATCGAAGCGAGCTCTCCCGAGGGGGGGGTCAGTGAAATTTGATGAAAAATGTTTTGGTGAAGGTCCCAGGTCGAAATTCCACACTTTGGAAAATTTTCAAAATTTTACCCATACAAAGCCACTCTGACACTTAGGATTTTTTCAGGTGAGCGAGGTCCGACCTAAAATCTTGTAACAGCTCTAACTTTTGAACGGCTGGTCCGATTGACTCGCGGCGAAAATTTCGTCGAGCAGTTTTTTCTCCTCTTTCAAACGAGTAGCTGTAAGACAAAATCCGTTCACTAGAACCAAAGTTAGAAGATTGCTGTCGGGGGGGGGGGGGGTCAGTGAAATTTGATGAAAAATGTTTTGGTGACGGTCCCAGGTCGAAATTCCACACTTTGGAAAATTTTCAAAATTTTACCCATACACAGCCACTATGACACTTAGGATTTTTTCAGGTGAGCTACAACAGTCCACCCTCCCAACCTGGCCGGCACACCACGCCAACCTCGACAGCACATCACCGCGCGCTATACGACGGCCGGCCAGGGGGGGGGGGAACGTCAGCGAACCTTGCGGACTCACTTGGCCGGTACACCACGACACTCTGTCGTTCCAGAGGGGGGGGACGTCAGACTCAAAGCACCACGGCGGCCGACCACGAGACTCTGCCGTTCCAGAGAGGGGGGGGACGTCAGACTCAAAGCACCACGGCGGCCGACCACGAGACTCTGCCGTTCCAGACGGGGGGACGTCATCGACGGCGGCCATCTTGCGCTATCCAGAAGTGGAGTTTTACTTACTACTTCGACCACTTTTATCAGTTTGATAGATCACAATGTTATCTTCTTTTTCCTTCTTCAAAAGAGACGTAAGACCTTCTTCTTCTTGTTTAGTGAGATTTTCCCATTTTTTCTCTGTGTTGTTATTCATTGTGGAAAAACTCTTTATTGTATTCAGCAACTGGCTTTTTAAGTGTTGGATCTTCAGTTCATTTTCGTAGTCTAAAGGATTAGGTAGAAACACTCTTTTGTTGAAAGGAAGATCAGTTGCCTTCATTTTTCGAAAGTCAAATGTGTTTGTTTTTACATTCATAAAACTTTGTTCATCTTTCTTTCTGCCTTTAATTGTCTCATTTGAATCGACTGTTGATGTATTATCAATGTCTATCAACTGTTCAGTCATTGACCATCTTAGTTTAGCCAATGATTTCTCCACTTCTATTTCACATTTTGTAATATCAACTGTTTCATATAAGGAAAACTTGGGAGGAAGTTGTATGAAATAATATGCGAAAGCTGTCAGGGAGTTTACATTGGAGAGACGGCAAGAACTGCAAAGCTGAGAGGCAATGAACACTGGAAACAATACAAGGAAAGGAAAGAAGGATCAGTACTTTGGAAACATTGTAAAAAGGTACATGAGCAACAAGAACAGAAATTTAAGATAAATGTAAAGAGCATACACCACAACAACGCCATGGAACGACAAATATCGGAAGCCGTTAACATCAAAAACAGCATACAAGCCTCAAAAATATTAATGAACAACAAAAGCGAATGGAATCAGGCCAATGTACCGACAGTGACTATCTGTAGAAATTGATTTTCACCACTATACTGTGCTAGGACTTCATTTCTATTATTTCTATCTCTTTGATTTTTGTGATGTTAAAGTTCTATGATTTCAAATGATTTAGCATTTGATCTCTATTATATCAGTAAGATTTGTTTATGTACTAAGTGACCAGGCCGGACCGGCGAAATCGATTTTAGTATAATAATTTTGTGCGTTGAAAGACTTGTTTAGATATTATTATTTAATATATTTTACCCAATAAAAATGTAAATCAACTCTGGGCTTTATATTGACCCTATTCATACGTGTCCCGTGTCACATTTTTGCTGTGAACTTCTTAATGAAATTGAGTCGCACAACCTACTGAGCCGGATTGCGTCAACATTATTAGAAAGTAGGCTGTTCTGATGATGGTTTAAGATTTAGATCATTCTGAATTAATGCATCTAAAATAGTCGAACAGACTGTCGATATTGAACTGCTATGGTTTCCTGGTTTGCCGCATAGAGGGTGCTTGCCCCAAGAAGGGTGCTTGTCAATCATCATTGGCAGCCGGTGACGCTGAGAAAAACGAGAAATTGCAAGGTTGTGGTAGATCCGCCGATATCTACAAGTCAGTAATTCTGTTGGTACCAAACTTGAGCAAATTAGTCTGCGGTTAATTAAACCAAAAATTAAGGACAAAACCATAGATGCATTATAGAGCATGAACTTAGATGCATATAAGCAAATTTACATTGTAATGTAGATTTGTTTTATCTCCAAATCCAGTAAAACCTGCCGGATTTTTTTGAAAATTCTGGAAAATCCGGTTCCAACCGGATTTAAAATTTTCAAATCCGGTGCACCCCTACAATTAACTAGATTCGCGTCTAGTTAACTTCGAGTTAACAAGATTAAATAAGTGATCCGACCCGGTTGGTCAACGACTGATGACTCAAAATGTACGCCTTAAATATGAGAATATTTTCAGATAAGGCATTCAAAAGGGCAAGTGAGATGTAACATCTATAGAAGAGTTATGGTGATATCAGGAGGTTCCACAGGATCGATGCGGAATCAGATGATAAATAAACATCGACGGAAATTTTTTAAATGGTGGTGGTTAGTCGCCTAAAAAGAAGGCCTGACTTAGTCAAAGAACTTTGCTACCATACATTAAACTGTCGACGAAGCATGTCGATGAATTATGTTGACGAATATAATGAAATTCCGAAGTACGAATGGATTATTCAAAAACTGCAAAATAAAAATCGCCATAACAAACATACAAAGCACAGCGCACTTGTTAATACAAAGGTGAAATTCTATTCGAAGAATGGTCTTTTCTTATATACGAATACGACTCTGACTGGAGACTCTCTGAGACGCCAACTTTTGTACACATGCAAAAAGTAATGTATAAAGCAGACCTACATCAGAAATATAATTACTCAAACTTCAATCAGCAGAACAAATCTTCGAAATATCATCAATAGATTCATAAAATACCATAACACTTCTCGTCAAATATAATCGCATCAACTATGCTAGGAAACTAATGAAAAGCAATTTAAAGTCAGAGGCGATATCTATTAAGATTGTTGTCATTTTGCTGATTTGTTGCATCACTATTTCATTATCATGCATTCAAGCTATACATTCTTGTAAATAATTTACGAATTCTTGTTCCTTGATATAGTCAATGAGATGTCAAGCTGTTGTAGCTGGAAGGCCACTGGATACGTCATAAAGCAATTTCCAGTTAGTTTTTGATAAAGATGGGAGCCAGAAATTTGTTGCAGTTGATTTGAAAGTTGCTCTAAACGGAAGAAATTAAATATTGCGAGAAAATAACGAGCATAAACACACTGTTAAAAACGGAGAAAAAGCAGACTTCTTGAGAATTTATAACACTTCGCTTTGTCACCCAGACGTCAATGCTTCACCTAGACTTTCCCATACTCCTTTTTGCGATAACATGCGTTGTTGGAGCGCCGTTTTTGCTGTAGCTTTTGACTGACAGAAATTGATTTTTTGTCTAACACAGGTAATTGGAAATGCGCATTTATACAATTTCCTAATAAATGTATCTTTTCTCACAAATTTGTTTCTTTTAGCAAATCCAATTAACCGAGTCATAATAAAATATGAACATATTTAGACCTTAAACGGAACCGATCAGCTTCTTAGAAATAGACTCACGCATTGTCATACAGTAAAAATGACCACTGTTTAATACTTTCTTATGTGTCGACCAATAAATGTAAATTTTAGCTGAAAGTATTTTCTAAGTATCAGATGTTCTGCTCTTTATTTTTTCTGGGAAAATCTCAGTCAATTTCTTCTATTTAATGTTTGACCGTCTGTGTAATATCAGCAGGCATGCTGAGTAAACATCTTCATCCTAATCGCCTTATAATGTGTTTGCAAAGAATGAGTCTCAACAGCATGGTTTGTTTTCATGCACATGAATATGGTAATTTTGCATCAACATGTTTTTTTAAATATACGTATATACTGTTTTTACACTGGGATTTCATATTCTTCATTTATTCTAAGCCTGGTTTCAATGCTCAAAAACCAACAAAACGTGGCTTGCTAAGAGGCAATATTTCGCGCAAGTGCTTGACCAAATAGAAAGCTTTGGAGTGCTTTCAGCTTTATTTCCTCAAGTCAGCTCTTGTCAATTACTGCAAAAATATCTATAGTGGAAGGAACAATTCTTTCTCTTGCAAAGACGAAAGTACTGGTCACGAAAAGCAGATGGTCACAGAAATGAGTGAATAAGATACTTAATTTCGTCTGACAGAAGATGCGATTTTGGAGCTTTGCCCACTTACTTACTTCCCCGTTTTTCGTCCTTGTTCACGTTGAAGGGGGTCAGACACGAATCTTTAACGTGCCTACTTCCCAATACTGGGGATTGGACGGTGATGACATAGTCAGACTTTTCTGAAGCGTTGTAGTACTTTTAGTCCGGATGCCTTTCCTGCCGACTTCCAATGACACTTTCGGGACTCGACCTCTGGACCGAACGATCGCTGGGACAAGCACTTAACCACTGTGCCACGGAGACCACTCGATTGCACTGTAAAATTTTTTGAACCCATAAAATTCATTGACTCATAGATATCCAACTAAAGTGAGGTGTGTTTTCGATTTTCAAACAAATTAGAGCAAATGAGAGCACGCCGCTTTCGTCATGCTCCAGCACTAGCCAATCGAAGAGTGCGAGCCGCTCACAGAAGAAAGAGTAAACTGGACTGGTTTTCTAGAACTAATTACCATTGAACTGAGCTGAACTGAGCTAAGATTTGAGGATTGAACAAAGAATTGAGAACTCAACTTCAAGTCGCTTCCATTATGCTAAAGTTGCTATGAAGGATTGGTCAATGCTAAGGATTTTGTTCGTTCGTGAAATCATGCGTATACATGCGATACTATATTTCATAGATTTAGACAGAAATCCCACCCAAATCGTTCTCAATGTTTCTCTAAATCTGGTGCGGCATAATATAATATTTTCAGTGTAACCTCAGCCTCAAGTATACAGCACTATTTCACCAATACTTCGAAAAACACTAGAAGTATATGAAAAATCGCTGTTAGCAACTCAAATTAAATGGAATTACAGCTTATCATGGCCATTAGTGACAGGGACATCGTTTTTCTAATAACAATAAACTTTGAAGTCCCCAATAAAGGATAAAAAAATATGCGAAATCTAGCTGAAAGCCGCTGGGGCGCTGAATCAGCTGTTCTGTCCTTGCTCTATGCTACTGCTGTGTCGAATGTTATGCATCAATCTGCACTCACAGCGCCTACACTAAGAATATTGACAATGTATTGAATGATACTATGCGCCTCATCACCGGTTACATGCATTCTACTCCGATAGACATTCTGTTTGTCCTGAGTGGCATTGAACCTCCTGATATCAGGCGAGAGTGGCTGGCAATACGATTACTTCAAATCTCCTGTGCAAAAGATCATCTGCTACACGAGAAGCTGACTGGAAATGGCGCACGTCCGACAAGAAGACTCAAATCTCGGACTCCATTATCAAGGAGACACAATGGATCCGTTCCTCTTCTCAACACTCGGACCGCTGACGAATGGAGAAGTTGTATCAGCCTACTTACAGATTGCGCCGCTACATCAACTAGCCGAAACATCATGTTTCAGGCTATAACCTACCAAAGCGCCAATTGATCCTGTTGAAATCGCCTTCGATCTGGACATAGGGGATTTGCAGCATTCACGTATCGGATCGGGCTATCATCGAATGATTCCTGCAGGTTAGGTGATCTACAAACGAATGACCATGTGGTGCATTGCCATGTAATTGGCATGCGAGGTGACCTGGCTTGTGTTGATTGCGACATGCGAAGCTAGCTTCATCAGACTGCTCTCTATATGACTTTCATATTCTTTTGAACGTTTCATACGAATCAATGCATTTAATGGGAGAAAATCATTGTCAGGAATTTTTACTTAAATTCATGTGAGGAAAAGAATGTGGGTTTATTTCAATGAAATAAGCAAAATTGCTCGTTAAGTTCTGGTCCTTAAAATAAAGTCATACGAAACATGAGAAAATGCGTCAACGATGACTCGAGAATCATCTTCAAAGAATGAGTCAAATTTGAGAAGAAAAAACTGAGTTATGCAATTTTTTGTTTGACCTTGCTAAAATCTATAAAATTTTCTCAAGTGACGATTGACAATGCATGCCCCTGCCCCCTTAACCCCATGATTTTATTGCATATTTTTTACAATCTCGAGACCCAATAATTCGGACCCTAAAAAGTCGGAAAAGTAGGAAATTGCCGAGACCTTACACTGGAGCTTTCAAGTTTGGACTTAGAAGAATGCTGGTGTCATCAGTTCCAAGAAGATGTAAGTTTTATCTAGATCGGCCCATCCGTTCATTGGCAAACTTCGAATGAATTATTACCATGCTCATCATTTGTCTGAGTCATAATCTTCTTCGGATGAGGTCAGATCAGGTTTGAATATTGTGCAGACGCCAGACGGGCACTTTTGCCTGCTGCACCTGTTGACTCTCTTCAAGCTGTTGTTAGCTAGTCAAGTCAGTCATTGCTGCTATAAATTGTCCGATAGACACTGTTTAGCAACTCCCTTTATGAAAGCTGATGGGACCGCAAGATCATTGAGGGCCGACATTGTCATGTAATATACTAGGAAGTGACAAGCAACCTTGCAATCACTGATAAGATCAATTGATTAGCAGGCCTCACAGCAAGCAAGCATGCAAAAATAGGAGCATCAACTTAGTAGTGAAAAATGGGCCACAAAAGGACAGTGAAGCTGTTTACTCGAATAATTTGTTTGTTTTTCTTATTGAGTTGAAATGAGAAAATTGCTAAGATTTCAACAAATTCTAAACTAGTGGAGTCGTCATAAGCTTCTATAAGATTTCTAGGATTCGATTGATAGCAATCGAATTTCGAATTCTTCAATCGAAGATGGAAACAATGTTCACGATTCACGGCATGGAGAGAACAGGTATCTGTTGAATCAAGATAAGCATAAACCCCAATTTCTGAATATTGGTCTGCGCCTTAAACGTCATTGAAGAAATCTTAAGTCAAGAAGTTGAGGAAAATTCGAATATTGTTGTTTTATTGACGCTAATTTGATTTCTTGAGGCATACATGCCTATTTGCAGTCAGAGAGTGTATAAAACATTTTCATAAAGGACGTAGAGGAAACCATCAGGGTGGGTAGTGTTTTTAACAGATTGTTTTAAACGGCATTTAGAGCAATGTTTTTAAAGTGCATATTAATGCAACTTTTCAATGCTTTACCAGTGGTTCCTACTCTTTTTGCTCAGATTCCTCCCTAAACGTTGACAGTATGCTTAATTCTTCCCTCTAAGTTAGTAGGTCCACATTAAAGTTTAAAGAAGAAGTCAATGATAGTAACAACATAAATTTTAAAAATGGAGACTTTTCAGGTAACTAATCAAGAAGCATGTAAGTGCGTGCATCTAGGAAGTGTCATCAAGAAAGATTGTAATAAAAAGCTACATGTAATGACAGCTTTTGAGCCGTCGATGACCGCATTGAGCCTGATGCTTACCACACAATTCCTGAATACGAGGTGTCAAGTTCGTGAATTTCATTCTAAAATCGATTCGAACGCTGATGTTGAGTCGATTTCTCCTCTTAGTTACCAAATCTGATACCGCCGTCTACTGTAAATCTGCTTCAATGAGTAGCATATTTATGTATATAACATGTATTTTTAGTAGCATATACATTATACATGCATTATGATTGCAGTCTCAATTCTTTGTCTAGAAGGAAATCAGCAGTTTTTGCTCATTCAAATACTCCTTCGAACGTCATTCTACCACCATGTTGAACTGCTCCACAGTTCAATATCTCTACATTAGGCTACTAGTCCGGGAGCCAGCGTGAAGTTGTGCAGGGAACGAGGTAGTACATAAAACTTTCACATAGCATAGTACACCTCTAACCTACTGCAAAACTTCGCGTCTGCCGGATCAGATCATTTGCTTTTCAGAAATAGAGAGGATAACACAATCCTATGTATTTCCGATGGTAAAATTGTGACATTTAAGGTGTTGACTCCATTTTTTCGAATTTTTGCTCAAAAAAGTTACACAAATTGGTATTTTGTTGAGCTGGTTATTATAGAAATCATCTACAGATCATGATCTTTCAAATGAGTGATCATTCAGTGACAGAGGATGAAGTAAAGTGTACAAACAGACACTTTTCGTTAAAGTATATCAACAATTTTCTTGAACTTTCTATGTTAAAATTTGCAGTTACACCAACGAAAAGCGTCTGTTTGTACACTTTACTTCATCCTCTGTCACTGAATGATAACTCATTTGAAAGATCATGATCTGTAGATGATTTCTATAATAACCAGCTCAACAAAATACCAATTTGTGTAACTTTTATGAGCAAAAATTCGAAAAAATGGAGTCAACACCTTAAATGTCACAATTTTACCATTGGAAATACATAGGATTTTGTTATCCTCTCTATTTCTGAAAAGCAAATGATCTGATCCGGCAGACGCGAAGTTTTGCAGTAGGTTGGAGGTGTACTATGCTATGTGAAAGTTTTATGTACTACCTCGTTCCCTGCACAACTTCACGCTGGCTCCCGGACTATACATCAAAATGGATCAGTCAACTATCGAGTGGTCAACTATATCATGCAATCATTTGAAAGATCGTGGACAAGATATATTGCATGCTTGAATCCTGCTTCTTATGTAAGTCAAAAGGACGATGGAACTGTGGGAGAAGTGGTAGATCAGTGAAACATTCTCGTGAAAGACGGCGCTTATAAGCATGTATAATAGAAAAACGAAACTTGTTCGAAATTTTATCGCTGATGCTGAGCCTGCTGCCCACGGATCGCAATTCACCCAAGAAAAAAAACGGAAAATCGGGAAAAACCGGGGTTTGAATGCATAAATTTGAGATATTTGCATTAGACTAATTTCGTAAAAAAAAGGGAAAAGACGGAAAAAACGGAAAATTGCGATCCCTGCTGCTGCCTCTAGACCACGTACCTAACGTGTTGCGAAAGCATTCTCTTCGACGTTTCGACGGCAACATTCATCCTGAACTTGGCAGAGGAAGTCGGTGAGAATAGGATTTGAGACGGAGGCATCTGGTATTGCACACTGCACTCATGCAACACCGCAGCTCTCGAACGTCAATTTAGTACAATGAGATTGACGTAGGTAACATTGTGGAGGAGTCTCGAAGTAGAGGCCAGAAAAATGCGCTTTCTTTGCAAACAGATGAACAGATGAACCACAAAATATTACTGTAGACCAATTACTGTAGTGTTTTGCGACCAATTTTCTAGAGCCCTGCGAGTCGGCTTTTGTCAACCTTGAGTCGAGTCGGGTCAGGCAAAATTTTCATAGATATTAAGATGCAAAAATGTGTTTAGGTCTGCTTAGGCCAATAAAAGCAATGAAGAGAATAGGAACATAATGTATTTCGCGACGCAGATCGTTGATCGAGTGATTAGGTTATCCTTTGTTAAGTATATGCAATTGTGGACATTAGACATACATTATACAAATTTAAAAAAAATTTGATGCATGCAATCATTTATTCAAATTATTTTTGCAATCATTTTTTCAAAAACCTTTTGATTAAGCATTGTATGTATTTTACCTTGTAGGTATTTTGTACAATAATTATTAAGCAAGCATGCTATTATTCTGAATACCGTACAGGGTGAGAGAGAACATCGCTCAGTTACTATTAGGAAATTGACAAAAGATCAATTTCATCTTTAAAGAGTCAACTGAAACCTGTATTTTTTGCAGTTATGAAGTGCTATATCTACTGGTTGCTGTTAAATGTCAGAGCACGTCACATTACCATAATATTTATAGAAATTAACGGAGTTCGCAGCTTTTATTCAAGTTGTGCACTATTGCGATGTGCATTTATCGATTTTTGTGTATTTATCTAATAGTGCTCTAATCAGTCTATTCTAGTTAAACAGCCTGAGTAGTTAATTATCGCTTTAGAGAACAGCACACCATCAGACTATCTATCAATTGCAGCTGATTAATGTGATTTTGCCCAAGTTGTAGTCTGCTGACCATTATATCATCCTGCTTGCCTTAATGAGAAGCCTGTTTACTTAAACTGATGAGAGTAACTTTTTGTGAGTAGTGTATTGAATCATTTTTCGTTTTTCAACAAAATATGATAACAATCTACTGTACATGCGTATTTTTACCAAAATACAAAATAAATTATGATTTCTGAACAGCTGCCGGAGTGAGTACTAAAGTGGATGAGATAAACCAAAAAATAGCAAACAAACTGTCTGCCTGATAAGCAAAGATAAGGTCTTGAGACAGAAGTAATTAATCTTCTCCAGGAATCGCAATTCACCCAAGAAAATTAAAACGAAAAATCGGGAAAACCGGGGTTTGAATGCATAAATTTGAAATATTTGCATTAGACTAACTTCGCAAAAAAAAGGAAAAACGGAAAATTGCGATCCCTGATCCTCTAGCCCTTAGGCTGATGTAATTGGCCGTCGTTAAATGTGACTGAATTTAGGGAACATTTCACTGCCACTTCAACAATATTGCTATGAGCAGGCTGTGAACGAAACATAATGCTAAATAAGCGCGTTAAAGTAGTAGGTCATTAAAGAAATTCAATGTAATCGAAATAAGAAAACTATGCAAACGCGATATATTTTTACACATGTTCGCCAACTCGATTCGAATTCTCATCGTCGCTCGAGTACTCATACGGTATAATAAAATGTCGAGTCGACAGCAAGTACTCGCATCGACTCGACATTTCTCAGCACTCGCAGGGCCCTACAATCTTCATTTTCTGTCACTGTGATTGTCCATTCACTTCAGTGAGTTGTGTACGTGTATTCTTAATCTGATTGACAGTTTTTAGATTATCGATTAGTTTTGTATGTAAAGCAATTTAGTAAAGCGTCGGTCAGTTTCTATGTGCAATGCCTGATGATGCAGGCAGGTTGTCTGCGAAATGCTGCTAACATTATAAACAGATCATCAGCAAATCTTTCTCCAAAATTACTGGGTAATTCATCCTTTTATGTTTTCATTAAAATTTTGTGAACAATTCTTCTTCTATGTCGTGAAATGTGCTTCGTCAGGCTTCAATTAAACAGAAGGCGAGTTTTTTTTTTAAAAAAAGTCACTTTGTATTTTGGAAACATTTTCGTTCTTCAAGACACATTCATCGATTTGAAGATGAAATATATACTCATGGACAAAATTTTTGAAACATTTACTTCTTTAACTTCCTTCATTTTTGACTGGTATACTCGTATATACATGTATGTATGATACCTTGATAATTTAGTCACAATCTCCACCAAGTCGCTAGCACAGAAAAACAACGCATGTAGCAGATTCAACTTTAATAGCGTGTGTGCCCCCCCTCTAGCTCCAATACATTCAGTAATCCGAGATGGCATGGATTCACAAAGTTTCTGAATGAAGGATGTTTCAAGGAGAAGCCACTGCTCTGTCAGTCTGTCAGAGAGAATCTTCAGGGACACTGGTGGAAGTGAATAGCGGTCTCTCACTCGCCGACCAAGCTCGTCCCAGACTTGTTCAATGGGTGACAAGTCAGGTGAGCGTGCAGGCCAGTCAAGGGTTTGAATGTTCAACCTCCTAACAGTGGCAATGACAGCCGAGGAGCGATGTGGTCTTGTGTTGTCGTCTTGGAAGACGAGATCCTCCACCCTGACCACTGGGGCAACAACAGGAAGCACTATTTCATTGAGATACCTCTCTCCAGTCAACGCGCCTTTGATGATGACTGCTGTCGCTCGTCCGTCATGCCAAATGCCACCCCACAGCATAACACTTCCACCACCATATCTGTCGTGTTCTTTAATACAGCATGGGGCAAAGCGTTCACTCTAGAAGACGATGCACTCTGACACGACCGTCATTGAAATCCAGAGTGACTCTCGATTCATCGGTCCACAATACTTTCTGCCAGTGACGGTCATTCCATGAGCGATGGGCATCACACCAGGCAACTCGTCTGTTCCCAATGTAGTTGAGCAAAACACTACTTGTTTCCAAGTCTTGTATTGGTCAGTAGCTGTGTGATTTGACAACGAACCGAACGGTTTATAAAGGGTAGAAACCTGCGCACAACATCTCATCTCATAGATGTTCACTTTGATACAAATAAACAAGAATATCTATTGTTTGACAGCGACCGATTTGAAATTGACACAGCTGATCACTTTTGCTTCGCTTCGTGGGACACGCAGGTCGTGGTAAGTCAAGGTTCCTGCCACAACTCCTCCCCGTCAGCAGAAGTCGTCAAAGCGGCTGGGGCGCCTTCGAGCTCACCCTCTCCTTCAAGGAAGTTGAGGAGAGTCCGCAGAAGATGACTCGGGCAGCGGAGATGCTGGAGATAGAGACTCACAGGTAGGTAGAGGATCCGCTGGCGAAGGATCCGCAGCTTGTCCGACTGGTTCACCGGCTCACTGACTGCTGGAAGAATCTGTGCCTATAGGTGAGGTATGTAAGTGGTGTGTACTGTCATGCAGTTGAGATGGTACTTGTTGTGTGCTGAGTGGTTGAGGTGGTGCGAATGTTATTTGTTCTGTGTGTCTCCTGTGGACAGTATCGTCTGACTTATCAAGTAAGTTGAAATGATTGTTACCTAACTGACCCAGGACCAAGCCTTCGCACGGTCGATCATTGTTGCCTCTGTGGAACCAAACGTCAGCAGAATCCAAATGCGCAGAACAGCGGAGATTCCTCCCTTTGAAGAGAAAGGCCGGAGAATTGTTCATAGTCAAGTACAGTCAAGTGAACGTGGCCAGGTGGTTAGGTGAGAGGCAGAGAAATGTGTGCCGTTGTCCGTTACCAGAGCCATTGGAATTCCTTCCCTTGCAAAAAGCTTCTGAAGTGCTTGTCGCGTGAAGTTAGAGGTTGTCGACGTTGTTAGGAGGACTTCAGGAAACTTGCTATAAGCGTCTTCGACAATCAGTGCCCAGTGCGTTCCCAGGAATGGGCCGCAATAGTCGGCGTGGACGCGTTGCATCGGTTGAAATGGAATTGGCCAAGGACTCTATTGTGAATGTGACCGAGGCTTGCGTGAACATCGCTTGCATTACTTGATGAAAGTCGTGACGTCTTGATTGATGGATGGCCACCAATACAGCATCCTTGCGAGGGAGAGCATCTTATCCCGTCCAATATGTCCAAGATGTAGATGGACCAAGATGTGCTTGCGGCATGCAGGCGGAATAAGAAGGCGATCGCGGTAGAGGATGGTGCCATCGGCTTGAATTCGTAAATCCGAACGTAGAGATGAAGTTTTGGAAAGCGACGACGAGCAGAGTTTGACCAACCACGCTTCAGTCCTGCAGTGACAGGCCCGTAGGCAAGCTCCGTTTCGCGAATCAACACGTTGCGTGATGCGAAAGGCAGTGGATTGACAAGACAAATATCAGTCTCTTCTTCTTGGTCTTCAGCGAAGTGGGCGTGTCTTGACATGAAGTCCGCGTTAGCAATCTCAGCTCCAGGGCGATGCTGAATACTGTAGTCGTATTCACTGAGGTGAACGGCCCAACGTTGCATCATGGCTGAGGTGGTACGGTTGGCGGTCTTGGGGTCAAAAATGTATTCCAGCGCTCGATGGTCGGTGACAATGCCGAAGTGAATTCCGTAAAGGAACTTGTGCAGACGAGATACGGCCCAATGTATAGCCAGAGCCTCCTTCTGTGTTGACTGTAATTCCGTTCAGCTGATGAGAGCTTGCGGGAGATGCAGGTTATGGGCCTGTTCCTTTGTTCTAGCACAGCACGCAAAGCGTAGTCCGAAGCGTCCACGATGAGAGTTGTCGGAGCACCAAGCTGGTAACTTGACAGAACTTCGCTGTTGGTCAGTGCATCTAGAACTTTGTTGTAGAGATTGTCGGCATAGATCGTCCATCGAAAGTCGTCGAGCAAGTCATATAACGGGTGAGTTAACTCCGCGAAGTTAGGTAAGAAGCGTGCGTAATACTAGGCAAATCCCAAGAAAGACAGAAGTTTGTCTGCTGACGACGACTTAGGAGCCAACTTCAGAGCTCGCATACGCTCGGTATCCGCCGAGATACCTTCGCCGTTGATTATGTATCCCAAGTACTTCAGCTTTGGAAGGTTGAACTGCGACTTCGCTGCGTTAATCTTTACATTGTAGGAGTCGAGTGCCTTTAGTACCTCCAAAAGGTTGCCATCGTGTTCTTGCTTCGTCGAACCGTAGATGATGATGTCGTCCTTGCAGTATGTGGTCGATTGTCCTCTGAAATAGGCCAGGCGAGACGTGAAGTCCGAATGGAAGAAAACGATGTTGGTAGAGGTCCCATGGCGTGTTGATGGTAGTCAGCTCACACGCAGACTCCTCTAAAGGGATTTGCAGAAAAGCGTTGGACAGGTCGATCTTCGAGAACACGTTATTGCCTTCCAACCCTTGAAACATGTCCTCAATCTCAGGCGTGGTCATAGAAGTTTGTCGAAGTTGCATGTTAACTTGACGAAAGTCACCGCAAACTCTTGGCTGTCCATTCGGCTTCAGCGGAGTGACGATTGGTGACGCCCATGCGATTGTAGAAACCTGTCGGAGTATCTTGTCGGAAACAAGGTTGTCAATGATCTTCTTGACCGGATCACGTAGGCCGTAGGGAATCGGTCCTGCCCTTGAGAATATTGGTTGACCAGTATGATCAAGTTGTACTGGAGTGACTTTCATGCCTCCCGAGTTGCTGTTGCACTTTGCAATGAGTTGCGTAATAGACGTTGACGAAGGTGCATCGACATGCAAAACGATCTCAACCTGCAGTAGCCGAAGACCGTCGAGTCCTAATACCAGTGGACCGTCTTGCGTAACGATGAAGGTGACGTCAGCATGCTTCGAGTCAGCGCGAACTGGTGTAGTGAATTGACCAATTGCTTCAAGTTGATGACCAGTTATGCCACGAAGTGACGCAGTTGAAGAACGTAGTATTGTGTTGTCGAAGCCCAGGCTGATTAAGTGGTTCAGCGGCAAGAAGGTTTCCGGACTGCTAGTGTCAACAATGAAGAGCTGTTGCTTGCCAGTTTACATGAAGACCAATTGTTGGCAAATGTGGCCGTTGCTGAGGACTGTGAAGACTGGAATCGAAGTGGTTTACCTTGCTTCCTCTGTAACTGCAACCGTTGTAGCTTGCGGGTTGGCCTTAGATCGGCAGACTCGTTGAATGTGACCCGTTCGTTTGCAGAGGTTGCACACAGCACGTCTGAAGCGGCAAGATCGACGTTGATGCATGCCCCCACAGGAGTCGCACGCGCTGTTGGATCGGAGGCTCGTCTGCGGTCTTGGATGAGCGGATTGCTGCTTCGGGAACCTGTTCTTGAAGTTTTGCTGTGGCTTGTGTCGCGAAGTGATGAAGACGTTGGAAGTTTGTGTCACCACGTTGTTGAATTCATCCCATTCTTCGACGATGGTCTTTGCCTTGATGAAGTCCAACCCCGTTTCTCTGCACAACTTCCTCTTCAAGTCTTGGTCTCGCACACCAGCCACAAGTCGATCTCGAAGTTGCAATTGTAGGTCGGTGCCGAATCCTCACATGGCTGCTTGCTGTTGTACTCGTAGGACGAAAGACTTGTTGTTTTCGTCACTCTTCTTTACCAAATTGTGAAACTTTTCTCGCTCCACCAGGGTGATGTTCACCGGCGACAAATGATGCAGCAAGAGAGTCTTCAAATCTGCAACAACCATAGTAGTGACGTCATTGGGGTAAGACAAGTCACGCAGCAGTCTGAAAGCCTGCTTGCCGATCATCGTGATGTAAACTGCAGTCTCCGTCCCCTTTGTCGGCGGCTTTACTTTCAGGTACTCCTCGAAGCGAATGTGCCACTCTGTGACGCCGTTGATGTCCGAGATGTCGAGAGGCTCAAGCGGATGGAAGTCCATTGCAGGTCGACTTTGCTCCGTCTGAGAGGCTCCTTTGATCTGAAACTTAGGTCCTTAAGTCCTTAGGTTTAATAGTCCCTCACGTGTCGTGTAGAATGTTAGTAGATGTGTGTTGCAAAGTTTGAATGGTGTGTAAGAGTGATAATCATGTCTATCGAGCCGTGAAGGCCAATAGCGAATGTTCACAGCGTTGCCGGGTAGGGTCAACAGCCGTTGTATGTGTTTAATTTAATTTTGCAGCAGCAGGGATCGTAGGGCTCGCAGAAAGAGGCAGCAGAACAAGTCAGTAGAACCAGCGGCAGCAGAAGCAGAACCAGTAGGTGTAGCACCAGAACCAGTAGGAGTAGAAGAAGAACCAGTAGGGAGCAGTAGTAGAAGCTCAGCGACGCCAATTGTTCACGTTGTAGTTGAGAAAAACAAAGTACTTGTTTCCAAGTCTTGTATTGGTCAGTAGCTGTGTGATTTGACAACGAACCGAACGGTTTATAAAGGGTAGAAACCTGCGCACAACATCTCATCTCATAGATGTTCACTTTGATACAAATAAACAAGAATATCTATTGTTTGACAGCGACCGATTTGAAATTGACACAGCTGATCACTTTCGCTTCGCTTCGTGGGATACGCAGGTCGTGGTAAGTCAAGGTTCCTGTCACATCGTCTTCTGCGGTGCTCAAAACTCAATGGAATTAGGACAGCTGGTCGTCGCGATTGAATTCTAACTTCTCGCAATCTTCGGTAAGCCGTTCGAACGCTACAGTCTATATTTGAGGCACTCTTCCAGTGTACGACTAGCTTTGGGACTGACACAAATCTATTCCTCTTTGCAGCTAAAACTAGACGTGCGTCTGTCCTTCTTGTAGACTTTCTTGGTTCCTGCGACCAGATTCCTTCTTCTTTTTAACATCTCCTTCTGCTTTCCATCGACACCACCACCTTCAAACAACGACTCTCGACAGTTGCAGATCTTCGGCAATACTCGCACAACTTCTACCACAACGAATCATTCCAATAGCCATACCTCTGGTAAACTGATCGTGTGCCATTTTATTTTACAAAAGCTGGATTTCAGTTCACGTTTATGTTCAATTTGTAAAAGCAATTGTGACAGTTGCATCGATATCAAAATTTGAAATTTGACCACCATAGATCTTTCTCCATTCTCTAATGTGTTGAATGGTAATACATAGAAAGCGAGATATTGCATCATACCTGAGAAAAAAATGAAACAAACTTCAATTCAAGCCAATGATAGTTTGTTTCATTAATTATGTCAATGAGTATATATCATTTTCATGAAAAATTAAGCACTCTGAGCACATGGTCAGTTCTAAAAGCCCTTTTAAGACTTTTGATCATATTTAGGACTTTTTGGACATTCGACAGGTTTTTCGGGCTTTAGGACTTTGTAGACACTCTCCTGGGTTAAGGAAAGTACCGCCCTATATCGAAAATTGATCACTTGTCACCAATGAATCACGGCCGAAAAGTAGGACAAATAGGAGATCTTAACCGGAAAAGTAGGAATAATAGAAAAAGTAGTAGGCATGTGAGGTTTGGATTGAGCAGGCCACACTGGCTCTTAAACCAGTGACAAAATTGTGATGAGTGCCGATGTTTTAATCGGATTTTTGTTTTAAGGTGAGCCATGTTTAAACCGAACAAAAACAGTTTCGAAAGAAAAGCCTGTAAAAAGGTTGTTAGCTGAGTTCTCGTTATTTTGCTATAGGATTGCCAATAAAGCTCCATCTGACTTGTCCTTCGACTTCTGTCTGAAGGTTTAAACGAGTATACATTACAAAGTAAATACACACTTACGCCTGCCATTAATTCCCGAGCGAATAAGTTTGATGAGAATAGAGAAAAAACAATCAATTTCTCGAATGCGCAACGATTTCAAAATCGGACAGAAAATATAGAAATAATATTCACAATAAAAACATTAAATTGAGTTTTGTTAGGTTGTGGTTTGTGGCAGCAAACAGATACCCACAGGCGTTACCACTTAAAAAAATGCACGCTGTCACGACGATTCATCCTCATGAACTGTTGAATCTCAATGCATGATTCGCACTTTACATGCCGGAATCAAAATAACTATCAACATGAAATTCATTTTTATAGCGGAATTTCATCTACGAAATAATCAAACTAATCGAATTTTTGGATGAACACATCCGAGCAAAACATCCTCGTTGATATTAACTAGCGCACATTTTCGATCAAAGGAAAGTCACTTCTGCTAAACATATTGTGACAGCCGAAACTCCTTACGTCCGCTCACCTCGTGGGTCATTTGGAAAATGATCCCAACGTTTGAATTTCCCGCCAACCATGAGTGTTTTGACTTTGATCCCATTTAACTTCCTTTTTGTAAATATTTCTGTTAACTTACTTTTTCCCTGTGTTCCGGCATTATTGTTATTTTGTTTATCTGTGTTAATTTGAACATTTGTGAACATGACAATTCATCATGTATTCATGTGCTATATAAGCTGATGTTTTGATCAGAATAAACACGGACGTGTGAAGTAACAGAACCATTGTTCTATTACTAGAGTTGGGACTATAACATTGGCGTCGCTAAAGCAGCCATTGTCGGTTGGAACATACGCTCTTCCAGAGCGCGGAATTGACGTGGAGCTTTCGAGCTCAGGTGGCCCGCTCAGTTAGAGCTTTGAGAGCTTGTAAAAGCTCGTGTGGGATAGTCG
Organism: Prostheceraeus crozeri; assembly: GCA_907163375.1. NCBI lineage: Eukaryota > Metazoa > Platyhelminthes > Polycladida > Euryleptidae > Prostheceraeus > Prostheceraeus crozeri. Next base: position 94,820 of record CAJQUW010016350.1, read on the forward strand.
TGGAGCTTTCGAGCTCAGGTGGCCCGCTCTGTTAGAGCTTCGTGGAATTGACGAGGAGCTTTTGAGCTCAGAGGGTTGTAGAGCTGTAAAGCTCGAAGTACCTGACGGTACGAAGGAAAGGCTAATCTACATTCACCCTTTCACGTCAGCAATCTTCAGACTTTGCTCTAACTGACGCACAGCTCGCCTGAGAGCCGTCAGTCCTTCAAGCCTTCGGGTCCAATTCTTCACACGAATAAGTTTCCAACTCTCTGTTTTTTTCACTTCCACTGTCTCTACCTCTGTTTTCTCGTAGGAATTAAGGCCGTAAGTTTCAGATTCAGGTCACAGTATGGATCTACGTGGCATCGAGCCCCTGAATATCTCCGATCCGGCAGGTATCGACAACTGGCACGAACGGTTCAAGTACTACACCAACACGAATCCGGCAATTGACGACACGAATCGAATTTCGTACTACTTCACGCTCATAGGGAAGGAAGGATACGACCTCCTCAAGCGTCTAGCCTACCCGGATGACCTGTCGAAGAAAACGGTTGCGGACCTCAAAGCCATGCTAATACGCCACCTTCGCCCCGTCCACTTCGAACCGATGGAGAGGGCCCAATTCCACAACCTGTCTCGACAAGCCAACGAAGGTTTACGGAACTTTCTTCTTCGACTCACCGAACAAGCCTCCAAGTGTAACTTCGGCAAAGAATTGCAAACTCAACTGCGAGATCGCATCGTGGCCGGCATCAATCAGCCAGAGATTCAGAAGAAGCTGCTGAATGAACCAGCTTTGACTTTCGATAAAGCCAAGTCAATTTTGGAACGGTGGGATGACGTAAGCAACGCACTCTCAGAGCAAGTTAGCACCTTAGGACAAGCAATCGATGACGACTACCCTTGCTACCTTGTGTCTGCTCCAAGGAAGGTCATGAAGCACATCTTCAAACGGCTAACCTTCGACAACGGCAAGGCTACAGACTTTGTGTTCGACACTGGTAGTCCCGTCTCTTTCATGTCCGCTCAGCACTACCAACAATTGTTTGCTAAGCCGTTTCAACACTCCAACAAGCGTATGTATGGCATCACAGGTCATACTCACAAAGTGGTCGGAGAAGCAGAAGTACCAGTCACTGACTCAACACGGTCAACGGTCTACAAAGCGGTACTCAACTTGATCATCACTGATCACGGCCCCACTGTACTCGGATTGGATGGGATGGACGCTCTTCAGTACTCTATTTCAATGTTCCTCACAATGACACCCGACTCGCTACCACCAGATATTGCAGCTCTTATCCACAAGTGTGCTGATAACAACGGCGGCATGAACATCGATCCAGTGAAGCTAGAAGTCGCATGTGAGCCAATTTTTCGAAAAGCTAGACCAATTCCCTTCGGTCTTCGTGATCCGGTACGACACAACATTGAAGAACTCGTCCAAAGAGGTATCTTACGTCCCGTCCAGTCCAGTTCATGGGCCACTCCGATTGTGACACCGTTGAAAGCAGATGGACGTCCGAGGATTTGCGGCGACTTCAGGGTTACGGTAAATCCCTACCTCAAACAAACGGCAAACACGACGTTGGAAGTAGAAGACATGTTTCAAGGTTTGACGGGCTGCAAGGTTTTCTCCAAACTTGATCTCACGAACGCCTTCTTGCAAGTTCCGCTGGATCAAGAATCCAAAGAGTTCACGACGATACACACGCCTTGGGGTCTGTATCAGTATCAATTTCTACCTTTTGGTCTAACGATATCTCCCGGCATCTTCCAAAGGGTAATTGATGACATCATCAAAGAACTGCCTGGTACCAGATCCTACCAAGACGACATCATCGTTTTCGCCAAGGACAACGTCGAACATAACGCCAGACTCTGTCGCTTATTACAGTTATTGAGTGACAAGAACATCCAGATTAATGCAAGAAAGTCTGTCTTCCGAGTTTCAAGTCTTCAGTACCTCGGTTACAGTATCGACGGATCCGGGATTCATCCGAACATCGATCGAATCAAGGCAGTACAGAACGCTCCTAAGCCTGAGGACCCGAAGCAACTGCAGTCATTCCTTGGATTTATCCAGTACTACGCCAGGTTTGTGCGCAACTTCGCTGCTAGAGCCCAACCACTGTTCGACATGTTGACCAGTGACAACTTCGGGTGGACGCCTGAGACCAACGAAGTTTACCAGTCTTTGCTAGATGCTGTGGTAAATGGAGAAGTTCTTCAAAGTTATAAAGTTGGAGTTCCGTGTCATCTCTACGTCGACGCGTCAGAACGTGCACTTGGTGCTGTGTTGGAACAGAACGACCATCCAGTTCTATGCATCTCTCGTTTATTATCCGCGGCTGAACGTAACTATGCGCAGACACAGCGAGAGGCCCTAGCGATCATCTGGGCAGTACGGCGGCTACACAAATTTCTATACGGGCAGAAGTTTCACATCTACACTGACCATCTCGCCCTGCAATACATTTTCAACCCTTCGGCTTCTGTTGGCAAGGCGACATCAGCCATGTTACAAAGATGGGCCATCGACTTTAGTGCGTACGACTACACCATCTGTCATCGTCCAGGGAAACAACTGCCTCATGCTGACTACCTTTCTCGACATGCTAGTGCTGAACCGCCGTCAAGCAACTATTTTGTAAATCCTCTCCCGATCGATCGGAACAAGCTGATTTCAGAGACTAAGCTGGCTTATGGTTCGGTTCTAGCCGGCCTGAAACAGGGATGGTCCAACACTGCACGTAAACGCTTCCCTGTGCTGTACGCTAAACGGAACGAGTTGTCCAGTGACGTGGATGGTGTCTTGCGCTACAATGAACAAGCTGTTATTCCTCCTACATGTCGTGAAACCTTCTTACGTCATTTGCATATGAGTCATTTAGGTCGAGATAAAATGAAGTCCCTGGCAAGAATGATGTGTTGGTGGCCGACCTTGAACTTAGATATAGTGAACTATGCCAAGTCCTGCGATCAGTGCAAGGTGAAACCGAGGACACATGTTAACTGGACTCCTTGGCCCGTAACTTATAAGTGCATGCAGCGTGTCCATATAGACTATTGTGGGCCTTTTCTCGGCAAGTACTTCGCGCTTGTGGTAGAGGACTCCTTCTCTAAGTACCCAGAGGTCTTCTTAACGGCTCATGCAACGGCCGACTTCACCAAGTGGGCTTTACGACGATTCTTTGCGAGGGAAGGAGTACCTCAGGTTCTAGTCAGTGACAATGGGACCCAGTTCACATCAGAATGTCTGCAGAGTTGGCTGAAGTCGATCGGATGCCATTCAGTGTTCACAGCGCCACGACACCCGCAGTCCAACGGCTTGGCGGAGAACTTGGTCAGAACTTTGAAGCTAGCCATCAAGGCCCAAGCTCCTGACACTTTGAATGCGTTATGGCAGGCTATTGATTGCTTTCTTCTGCAATACCGGAATGCCAGACACGCTACGACTGGCAAGACGCCGTCACAACTTATTCATGGTCGAACTTCGAGGACAACGGCTAACATCGACACCACGGATATAACATTCTTTCGAGGTAATGACAATCGATTGTGCCGTGGGTTGCTACTGAATAGCATTGGTAATCGAATGTGCAACATCATCGATCAGTCGGATGGCACTCTACATCGTCGACATGTCGATCAGATAACCGTCACCATGCCTACGCAGCAACCACCACCTGACCCTCCTGAGTCATCGCAATCCGTAGCCAAAGTCCACGACGCACCAACTTCGACTGAACCTCGACCTGAACTTCGCTCTCCGGATCAACAGCAAGTGGAGGAACAGAGTTCAGCTCCTTCTGAGGACGTCACTTCTGCACCAACCCAGCTGGGGCCTGAATTTGTTACTGAACCCATTGATTCCTCACACTCGCCTGCTTTTCGTCTTTCGGAGACAAAGACTTCACAGGTTTCACTGTAATGGTGATGGTCAGGTAATGGTGATCGACCTCGTGGAGAAGATCGAACCTCAACCAAACGGGGAGGAGTTGTGACAGCCGAAACTCCTTACGTCCGCTCACCTCGTGGGTCATTTGGAAAATGATCCCAACGTTTGAATTTCCCGCCAACCATGAGTGTTTTGACTTTGATCCCATTTAACTTCCTTTTTGTAAATATTTCTGTTAACTTACTTTTTCCCTGTGTTCCGGCATTATTGTTATTTTGTTTATCTGTGTTAATTTGAACATTTGTGAACATGACAATTCATCATGTATTCATGTGCTATATAAGCTGATGTTTTGATCAGAATAAACACGGACGTGTGAAGTAACAGAACCATTGTTCTATTACTAGAGTTGGGACTATAACACATATTTACTTCTCAATTGCTTAATTATAACGTGTGAGATCAGACAAATTATTTCTGAGAAAAAGTTCGGTTAAAATGTAAATTTTATGTAGTTAATTGTTTGTACATGCACTGTATGGACTATGCGTCAAAAATAAAACAACTATCATAATCGCTGTGACAGTGTATGATTTGAAGTTGTAAATATGTCCTGTGGAGATCTTATTGCCATCACTTAGTGGTAACAGCCGCCACTTCCTTTTTGGTGAATTGAGTGACGTGGAGTCACCTATGTCTAGGAGAAAAGTTTGTTTCGCTCAAGAGCTCACTCTGTCTCAAAAATTAGAACATGAGGGAATGTCAAGTATTTCGAACGAAGACAGGAACGAGGAAGGAGAATTCTGAAACATACTTCTTGTATACTGAGTCATATGGAGTGCCTTGTAGCTGAGAAACATTAGTATTAGACATGGAAGAGCTTTGTAGCGGCTCGGCCTATGCAATATCTGACAGAATAAACTGCACCGATTTTGATCAATGGATGGCTGAAAAATATTTCCAGCTATCTGTATAAAGCTGAAGAGCTAAATATAGCTCTTCCAGTAAAACAATATTTCCAGTAAATAGCACAGTAAGCCCAAGAGCGAGCACGTGGGAATATCGATGTCGAATTTTCAAATTTGAGCTCAATTTAAAGCAAAAATTAGGACGGTAGTTGGTGATGTTCATTTAATAAACACATTTTCAAAGGTTCTTATTCTATGGTTTTATTGGCATGGGCTCTTTACTGCACCCTCATCTATGTGGTTTGGTGCCTCGCGTTCTATACCTACAATATCTTCTATATTTTCTATAATGATTACCTAGATACGAAAAATATAGTTACTGCTTCATCCATTAGCATGCATGCTAACCATTGAGTAGGGATATATAGGTAGACTGTCGACTCAAAAAAGTATCTGCATACAGCAAAAATTTTTATTTAAAAAAATTCATTATTTTGCGGAGATTACGTTCCCGTGGTCCAAAAAATATTTGAGCAGTTTTAAAAAAGTCAAAATTTTGCCAATTAGTATACTATACTGACGAGATGACTCTCCGTTGCAAGTAGTATGAAACAAGTTGGATATCAAAAGGAATGAATATTTGATAATAAGCATCCTAACTCAAGCTGATTATCAAGGAAATCTAGTGAACGGCATTATAATGGAAGTCTTCATGAAAAGTCACGATCTTTTTCGTGTTTTCTTTACTGAAATTTCATGTTTCATTTCTTGAATGAATAATGATGTGGAGAACCATTTATATTTTTCAAAATTAATTGAAATCATTGTCTTTGATTGTGTGATTTTGCTCCGCCAGTGGCAGCTGGCCTGCACATTGCAACTGTGAGCAACAATAATTGAAGGTCATCATCATAGAACTTTATTATCTAAGTTATGCAAAATAAACCGTAATTTCCCCGAAAACCCAGTAAGATGTGAGCTTAATTATTTCTTAAAAATTAGGGTATAGGCAATTTATGTTACGAATTCATCCTCGACTTTTGACTTAGCCTATTCATGTAACCGATTGGATTATAATCCTTCTCAATCCATGAGTTACATACAAAGAGGTTTAATAGGGAAACTAGAGCGGACAGAAAGGCCTTTTACAATAGAGACTGATGGCACCACGCAATTTAATGATAAAATTTCAGTTTAACAAAAGACTTTTTCTATCGTTTTGTTTTACCGACGATAGGTGGCTACTAACTAATTTATCAGTAGATCTAAATATTGAAATTTATGAGATGTTGTGAAGATCATCCAAACGAGAATTTATTATCATTGCACAGTAATTTAAGTAATAATAATCAAGTCATCAAGCATTAAGGAGTAAAATTTGATTGTATGTAGTACTTTGAAGTATTTATTCAATTGCGATAGCGTGCAACAATTTGAAACTGGACGCAATAATTGAAATTATTAGTCCGCGCTCGACCACACGACAAATGTTGATTAGTGAATTTCACACCCTTGTTTCTTATTAGCTTTGAGGACATCATTCATTTTTTACATGTTATCCAGGCCAGTTACGTGAAGACAGTACACACTTATACCCTCGCCATGAATTGATCCATTTCGTGTTCAAATGTTTGCAACAATGATGTAGTGTGGATCATATTGAATACTCAAATGGCTGCACTTGAAAATCGTTCTATCAGTTGAGACACCAAAACACTTGTCGAACACTCAAAAAGATTCCTCATTGACGCCAGATTGGTTTTGATCAAGAATTAAAAAAACAGCAAAGTACCGTTATTTGCTGTAAGCGCACCTCATATCACCTCGCTCTGTTGGATATTTCCGCAATAATCGTACGATGAGATAAGTGACATCTATTAAAGGAGTCTTATTGTCTCGGTTTACTGCAATGAGAAGCCATTCGATGAATAAGACTGCCAAACCTACGCATGAACGCACGCGTGTGTGTGTGTTGGAACTGATGCATACCGTTTCCCTTGATACTTCCAACGAGTTATTAACATATTGTTACACTTATCAGTGTGTGTTACCGGCGCGCGTCTGTTACCAGATGCGTGATGTGTGCGTGCCAGCGGTGTCGAAATTCATGCAGAGAAATTGCCATGACTTGGGCGTCTGTATCTGCCAACTGCCAAGCCATGAATTTCGCCAACCATTTTGAGCTGTGTGCACCCGTAACAAAAATAAATGCAGTTTAGCTACTTAGCAGTACTGTACACATGACCGTGCTTTTCCGCTTTAAATTGCTTTAAATTTGCTTTTCCGTGATTCGAACATCATTATTCCGCGTTTGCATCAAAAGTGGATAGCGCAGTCGAGTATTGAAACCATGATTGAAACATCGGAATAAGAAAAACCGACAGAAAATTTTCCAGTAAATAGAAAAGCAACAAAGAGAAGTATCAGCCCATACATAATATCAATTATCAAGCGAATTTGATGAATTCGCCGTTGTTATTCACCCCACGTTTTCAAATGTCTAAAATCCGTAAAACTGTCGCAAAACTTCAGATACACGTATTTGAATATTTTCTACCCACATACAAAAAATATGCAGATTCGACAAGTACTTTTTGAATTAGAGACGATGACGTGAAGTGTAGCGATGTCAGCAGTACTGTTCGACGCATTGTTACTCGTGTGTGCATTGTTCTCTTTCCGTCTCCGTCTCATCCATTACTATTAGAAATCTTCCCACGACCACAACCCCACCACACATTTCATAAATTAAGCACACCAATGGAAAGGATGTGGTCCGGATCATCATCACTTCTACTGCAACGTTGTCGCGACATGACTTTGTTGACCTAGTGCTATCTACTCAGACGATGAGGTCAGGCGAAGTTAGATCAAGCTGCTGACATCGCTACACTCCACGCACGTCATCGTCTCTAATTCAAAAAGTACTTTTCAGATTTGCATAAAATTCTGCATGTAGGTAGAAAATATACTCAAATGCGTGTCTCTGAAGTCTTGTGATGATTGATTCATTTCTACGGATTGTAGACAAATTTGAAAACGTGGGGGGAGATAACCGACAAGTACTAATTCGCCTTACAGATAAATATCGATATTCATCGGAAAACAAAGTCGCATTTTCCCTTAGACGCTAACTTGAGCTCATACCAGGAGGTTCCGTTTTGTAATCAGTTTATGGTCCGAAGTAGATTCATCTGTTGTTACTGTAATTTTGATATCGGTAAAAAGACACGAACGTATGAAGGAATATATATTCATTACAAAAGATTAGGTACTTATGGGTTACCCCCCACGTTTTCAAATTTGTGTAAAATCCGTAGAAATGAATTAATCGCTACAAAACTTTAAGTGTACGTGAGTGAGGATATTTTCTATCGACATACCAAAACTTGTCCAAATTGGACAAGTTCTGAATTAGGGGCGATAACTTGAAGTGAAGCGTTGCTCTGCAGCTTGATCTGATTTTTTCTGACCTCATCGTCTGAGCAGAAAGCACTTGGAGTTAACAAAGTCATTTCCCGACAACACCTGTAGTGATGATGACCAAGCCATATCCCTTACACTAACATTTTCAACTTAATAAAGGTGTGGCAAGGTAGTGGTCGTGGGAAGATTTCAAATAACAGTGGATGAGACAAAGAGGTGGAGAGAACAATGCACACACGAGTAGCAATAATGCGTCGAACAGACAAATTCAAATCAAGCAGCTGACATCGCTACACTTCACGTCATCGTCTCTAATGCAAAAAGTACTTGTCTGATCTGCGTGAAATTTTATATGTGGGTAGAAAATATGCTTAATTACGTGTACTTGAAGTTTGGTGGCGATTGATACATTTTTGCAGATGCTAGACAAAATTGAAAACCTGGGGGGGAGGGGAGATAACCCATTAATACCAAAGATTATACACTTATGCGCGCATATGTCAAATTTAACTGTAGTAGTCAGAAAATTAATTCTCTCGATCACTGTCCGTCATGTCATCATCTACAACGAAAATAAGATGACAACTCATGTTATACTAAAGTTGAGCATGCGAGAAATCTAGGTGAAGCATGGGTGGCAGGGTGATACAATAAAATATCAAGTTCTTTGGAAGTCTTCAGCCTTTTGGCCACTTTTAACAATGTGTGACACGCTTTCCTGATTCACTCATAACTCGAATGCTTCTGTGTGCCGAACTTTACTTTGAGTATTGTAGAACAATTCATTTGCTTGCCTAACTCCGATCAAATCGCCTTTTTTAATGGCCTCCTGTCATACTCAATTTTTATCCCTTTCATGCAATAAGATTCTTCACTCGTCTAATGCCCCATGTTTCCTCTTTACAGATTTGACAGCTTCAAATATTGACGCCTCTTTCATGATAATCTGTCTTTATCAGCAGCGGTTGCTGATAAATGCACGGGTATACCATCAGACTCCACGTAGTATCCCATCTCCCCCATTTACTAGGATTAAGCTAAATGTACCTTTTATAACTGATAAGATAACGGGCATGAGATAATGCATACGATCAAGCATCTGCCGTTTACAATCCAGTCATAAATAGTAATCACGTATCTAGTTTAACAAGCCTACAAACTCACGAAAAATTAAACAGCATTTCCTTTTCGGAAACGAAGACACTGCAAGACGCATTAGCTCAATAGAAAACTTTGTCATGTCAAAGGACGTAGAAAGATGCGTTCAAATAAGGAGACTTTTAACAAACCAATGACAAACATTTTAACAAATGTTTTAACAAACCATTTTAAGGAATCTTTCCAATAAAACCAATGACAGTTCCCACCGAGTAAGCGGACATCAGACAGAACTCCGCCTTTTGTCCCTATACAAAAATCCTCGCGATCCAGCAACGGATAGAAGAACATCGCAACAGACTAAACAAATGTGAAGGATTTCATCAGGATTAATGAAGGATCAGCAGTTTGACTTAACGGGTTTTTGTGTAAATCACACGGATAAGATTTCGACTATACATAACTGCTGTACTCAGGATGATACTAAACCGGAATCAAACCGAATAATACTACAAATGGCCACAAATTTCACTCACTTGAATTTTTTTCCTGCTATACATGCCGTACACTCCAATAATCAACTAACTCCCAGATCATACTGTTAATATTGTAATCAGCATGACACAGGAATCCACTGACCATCGGTACAAAACGACTGAAATGAATACATCAATTAACAAATATATTTGAAAGATATGCCGACCCAACCTCAAACAACGTAATTTTAAATCCAGTGGCTAGTTGCGCAACAGGACTCAAAACTTACGAATTTGAGGCAATGAACAATCTGAAAATGAAAAAATTACCAGAACTCACATTAGGTTTTCCATGTCTCATCTTCCTTCAGAGATCAAAGTCGCAGAACTCATGAGAACTGAAAGAAATAAGACATCCACTATATAGGTACTTGCATTGAGATTATCATGGATAAACATCAGATGGGACCAGGGATCGCAATTCACCCAAGAAAACGGAAAATCGGGAAAAACCGGGGTTTGAATGCATAAATTTGAAATATTCACGTTAGACTAATTTAGTAAAAAAACGGAAAATTGCGATCCCTGGATGGGACATTGAAAATATTGAGGCGCATCGCATCATAACATTGCTACGCGTTAGCAAAATGAGTAATCAGAATTCAATATAGAATAGCTTCTATGTTGACATTGCTTTCAACCTCAAGAAGGCATATTCAAAATTCAGTAGATATTTCTAACTTCAAAACACAAAATATCTCCACGAATTAATCAAACTCACAATCTTTCTCCATTCCAACTTCAGAGATTCACCTCGCAATTTCTTAAGAAACACATAAAAATACCTGAAAGAAATGACGCATCTATTGAAAATATTTGCGTTAGTCAACAAGAATGAAGTTTGAGCAGGTTACGAAACGCATTATCACCTTATTCTTCCACGTTATGACCTCAAACAATTTTGCTGATAAAAATGAGGCTATTGAAAGAGAAATCAGGGAGTTATTTCAGGGACATTTTGTTCTTTTATACTTCCTGATTCCAAGTGTCTTCAATTCCTAACCACAAATTAATTCAGTCTTTGGTAATGTAAAAGCTTTTAAAATATATATTGACAAAACGATTACGGTATGTAAACGAACGTGTATTTTTAATTCATACATCGAAAGGTTAACAAAGAGTTTTTCTTCGATAACCCCACTAATATTGAAATACAATTTGCGCTAGATTTACTGCAAAAAATGTGATATTCAAAAAATATGAGTGGTTGTCAGTTCCGTAGTTACCGCATAATGTTTTTTCCAACTAATTGCTTAGACTTTCCACGTTCTCTTTCTTGACTAAGTATTTTCGATTACAAGTATTAACGGCAAATTTTCCGTCAACGGCAAATTTTCCGTTTGTTGGCACCTGCACGAGTTTCCAAATAAATGGCTTAGAATTTGTTTTTGCTATTAACATAAAGAAATTTGTTACTCACGTCTGAATCTCAAGTAACAAAATGAAGATGGAATATTATCCCCAACAGCAATACATACACCATTCATTCGTAGTTTCCATTCATGAAGAAAGTAAAAGCGGCTAACTGATGAAATCGGGAACTCAACTACTAACCAGGAGGGCGTCTAACTACGAGGCCGTCGTTAGGCTCGCATTCATGAATCAAGGGGCAATCTCCCTCTTACGTCAGCAATAAAGTTCAAATGATCAGAGGTCAAAATGAATTAGAATTAAGTCAAATTCTAAGAGAATATCATGAATGAATGATTACTATCACTCATTATATTTAATTGTTGAGGAAGAACCAAGGTTTTGGTGATGTTTTACTTTAATTATGATATAATTAATTTCGGTTGCTATTCGGCAACCATCATCAGATAGAAGGAATTTAACATAAACGCAAAAGTCATGAATTCAAATTTCACATTAACATAGGAAATAAGGGAGCAGACAAGAAATCTAGTAAAAAGTAAAAACTATGTTAACAAATTTCGTAATGGATAGAGGATGGCTATGCGATTCTCTGGGATATAGAGAGGGAAATTATTTGATGAATCCCGAGGGCTTTAGCCCGAGGGATATATCAAATAATTTCACGAGCTATGTCAGAGAATCGTATAGCTATCCCCTATCCGTTATAAAGGATGCCAGATTATTAGGTATCAATAGTAATTGATCTGACTAGATTAATTAGTATTTGACATCATTCTAGTCAGATCAAGTACTATTGCTATTGGTAAAATAATACTATCTGTATCAAGACATCTTCAATCATCAACTATAACTCAGTGTGACTTGCGACGCATCAGAAAATGTAGCAACTAGCAAGATTATTCGATGCGCCCTTTAGGTCTTCTAAATTTATAACACGCGACAAGGGAACTCCATTCAGAATTCCTCAAGAATATTTAGAGCAATTTCACTGAAAATGCCATAATGCGCAAGTCGGCACAGTAAAATATGTCTTTGTAGTCGATATGGAGCATTCATTACCGATTGCGGTCGTTGCTTGAAAGCAACTTAAACCTCTATCAGGATTGTCCAAACTTTATACGGGCGCGGGCAGCATTTGGCAGGGAAATAAGGCCGCGGACTGCAGTTCACATTATTCAACTTTTTCACTATCTACGCCTATTAGACGCAAGTAAAACAAGTAAATTCCTAGTTACTACTAGTAGTACTAGTAGTTACTGCACTTTGTAGGTCAGTTTCTTCGCGTCAACTGAGGCTAAGGCGCTCTAGATTTGATAGACTATTGTGGAAAATGTTTGACTCACAAGGACAAATACTTCCTAACTGTGAGTGAAAGCGCAATCCAAAGCGGATCACTAATTGGGGTGATGATCTTCAAAAGAGGCCAAAATCGAATGATTGGCAGAATAGCCTTGCATAGGCATAGCTGATTAATTTATAAGCCATACAATTCAAGTTGCAAAGTTTCATGCTTCTGATATAGCTATCGCTAGCGGAGCATTGAAGACATTAAAATTTTCTCAATGTGCTGGAAGTCTTGGAATCGCTTGACGGAGTCTTAAATCAAGGTATAAAAGGCTTCAACAACTGCTGATACTATCGTCATGGAAAACGAAATCATCATTGTGATATCTAAATTTGCAATTTAAACTTGAAATATATAATTTAGAAAAAAACAATCAATATTCAACGCAACTCTACAGATGTGAAAAATGAAACGATTTCTGAAAATTTCAAAAGGACGTGGGCCGCATGCGGCCAACGGGCCACACTTTGGACACCTCTGAACTATATTGATGATCCAACGACAACTCAAGTAGCCAGTTACAGGAAAATATCAACGAACGAATTATTTCGAGCAGAAATTCTTATTTTCAGATTTATCTTGAAACTCAATATCCAGCGCAAACACAGCATCAGATTACAGGCCTTCTTCAAGAAGGAGAAATCTTCGTAGATCCGAGAAGTCTACTTGCTTATAGGACTATCATTTGTGTAATTGCGACTTTTCATGACTTACGGCAATTGCCGAAGTCATTGTGTCCGCTTAATCATTTGTATCCGTCTTTTAAAACCCATTTTACATTTTCTCTATCGCAAATTCTTCACCAACAAAGAAATGAATCGAATGGATTTAATAATTCACTGCATTGGATACAATTAGGAGTTATGGCATCTATCCATTCCTTATCCGGATTTCATTTGCTCGAGGTTTTTTTTGTAATGCGCTGATCGACTCCAACTGCCACCTGAAGTTCAAAATCGAATCCGTGAGTTGATTCGATATACAACTTAGCGATTTTTCGACGAAACATTCGAGGCCAGTGAAAAGACTTATCGGCTTAACGGATAAATTGTACATACAGAAGTACCGGTACTTACAATATACAAACTCACCTGTCATAAGATTGTAATCAAGATTCCGTTCACAAGCAGGCAACACCAACATCAAGCTTCGACAATTTTCATCCATACAATTAGTAGATAACTTTGACGTATACAGACTACCCAGCCGATTCGAATTTAAAAAAAGTGAAAAAAAAAGAATCCTAAACTTAGAAAAGCGAACCGAAAATTTTTACATCAAAACAATGTAGAAGTGTTATAAAGACATCATATGTCATCAACCCATGCACTACCACGAACACTACGAATCTGTGTAGATTGCAAATATTACTTGTACAAAAATGATAACTTGTCGGAGCACCACTTAGGAGGCATTTTACTTGCATCTTGCTAGACGATTCGCAAATACACCGGAACATATTTATACATAAAGCTAGCTTTTGTATTCTATTAATGATCAGACATATAAACAGCAATCAATTCAGATTGATTCGATTTTAGACAAATAATGTAGACTCCAAGATTGTTTCATAGGATTGTTGAAACATAGTGTTGAAAAAAATCAAAAAATACTGGTAGAAACTTCAGCAATGAAGACGATTTTATAATTTCTGTGGTTAAGAAAATTTCTTTAGCTGTCATGCTTTCAACTGCTAAATTAGCCTGAAACTTTGTACATCTCTTTCATATGAATATTCCAAGGCATATTGATATTTTCAAGTATTTATTCGATAGGTGTCTGTTAACTTAAGTCATGCGAAATGGATCACATGACGAATTAAGGATCCTCATTCGCACGAACTGAACCGCTTGTTTCACTTATCCAAAATCAGTCTTCTAAGAAAATTCGATAGTAGGCCTCCCGTGTGTCTATGGCAAGCCTGCATGGATTGATGTCTCGAATTCCTTGACTGATAAATTCAATGACATTCATTTGTAGCATGTAAACAGCATGTACTTTCAGCATGCATCAATTCAGAATCGTGTAAAAGCTATAGCACCATGGCCTCAAAGTTACTGTAAAAATTGTGCATTTACCGGAACGCACTATACGACAAGGCTTTGCCTTCCAGAATTGCTACATGACTTTTTTGGCTAATAAGGGCACATTTTCCAATGCCTATATAATATAGTTATTACATAAGATTATGCGATCGTTAAGATATGCATTCAATTGTCAACACATGGATGATAGCATGACTAAAGTAAAGGGCAACATGACAAAAAGTCATGTTGCGTTGTCAACACGTGTCTGTACTACGAAACACTTTTTCCTGCTCTACCAAAAAAGCGAAAAAAACGAATGCCACTCGATAAAAGCGAAAATTCAGGCATATTTTCGAAAAAGCGAATGTCAGGGTGGTCTGCGCATAGTTCGTGCGTATGAAATGTAAACATGAAAATGATAATTGATGAATAGCCTACTAAAAGTGCGCAAGATCATAGCTTTCTAATGAAGTTGTTATTTAGAAGAGTTCAGCATTTCAAATTCATAGAAGGGAAAACATTCATAGCATAGTCGGCAATTCATTTTGATCACAGTTAAGTATGAGGACATCATGAATGTGTATGCGTAAGACAGCAAATTGAACGACAGGCAAACAACCTTCTCAAAAAACCCATCGTTGGTTTAATAGCAATTTGTAGTGGCAAGACTTTTATACGCGGTACCATTGGCAGGCCTCACAGCAAGCATGCAAAAATAAGTGGATAAACTAGGTCTTGTAAAATGGGCAGAAAGAGGACAGTGAAGCTATTCTTCGAATAATTCGTTTGTTTCTGACTTCTTTCTTGAAGTTTTGCTGTTTTCTCGTAATGAACTAAGTTTAAAAGAAATACTAAGATTTCATTGAATTTTAATCAAGCGGCGTCGCCATGCGCTTCTATAAGATTTCTGTATTCGATTAATGGCAAATAAATTTCGAATTCTTCAACCGAAGAAACAGCACTCAACTAGTAGGGAGGGAGGGAGAAGACAATTCATTGGCATATATGTTACTATATTACTTTCTAAGTTGAAATAATTACTGATAAATATTTACTAAAATGTGCCTGACAGTCTAATCAAAAATATGTTTGACGAAAATAGGAAAATAGAAAAACAATCTTTAAAAACTTTGCCTCTCAAAACGTACTGAAAAATTCAACAACCATAGAAGAAACCCTACCCCCACCCTTCTGTTTCATAAATAGAATGTGCCACTCAAATAAACCTAACAGATCCATGCATTTGGTGTGTGCCAGCATGTGCCACCCATTATTTTTAAAGAATTCCTCCTAGTTTAGGAGAAATCGCTGGTTGAAAGTTCGACATGGCAGTGATGTGAAGTTAGCACCGCCACTAAAAATTTTTTTCCAAAATACACAATCAAAACATACGAAACACGCACAACAGATAGAAGACCATCAAAAACATTGTGCCAGCAAGTTTCAGCACCTAAATCCCCGTACTTCCGGAGAAATCAGTACCCGAAACCACAAAATGGCGGTGATGTGAAGTTAGCACCGCCACTGAAGTCTTTTTTTAAAATACGCAAATAAAACACGCGAGACAAGTACAACTGAGAGATGATCATCAAAAACATTGTGCCAGCAAGTTTCTTCTCCTAAGACGCCGTACTTGTGGAGAAATTAGCCCCCGAAAGCTCAATGCGCTGGCGGAGATGTGAAGTTGGCACCGCCATCTTGAAAAATGCATCTGCCAGTCAAACCAACGATCAGAATCGATCTAGATGGAGTGTGCCAGCATGTGCCACTCACTATTTTGAAAGAATTCCGCTTAGTTTAGGAAAAATCGATGCTCGAAAGTTCGACATGGCGGTGATGTGAAGTTAGCACCGCCATCTTGAAAAATGCATGTGCCAGTCAAACCAACGATCAGAATCGATATAGATGGAGTCTGCCAGCATGTGCCACTCACTTATTTCACGAAAATCCCACCAGATCCGGTAGAAAACCAACCCGAAAGCTCGTTGGCGGTGATGTGAAGTTGGCACCGCCATCTTGAAAAATGCATCTGCCAGTCAAACCAACGATCAGAATCGATCTAGATGGAGTGTGCCAGCATGTGCCACTCACTATTTTGAAAGAATTCCGCTTAGTTTAGGAAAAATCGATGCTCGAAAGTTCGACATGGCGGTGATGTGAAGTTAGCACCGCCACTAAAAATTTTTCTCCAAAATACACAATCAAAACATACCAAACACGCACAACAGATAGAAGACCATCAAAAACATTGTGCCAGCAAGTTTCAGCACCTAAATCCCCGTACTTCCGGAGAAATCAGTACCCGAAACCACAAAATGGCGGTGATGT
This sequence comes from Prostheceraeus crozeri, assembly GCA_907163375.1. Taxonomy (NCBI): domain Eukaryota; kingdom Metazoa; phylum Platyhelminthes; order Polycladida; family Euryleptidae; genus Prostheceraeus; species Prostheceraeus crozeri. Next base: position 111,748 of record CAJQUW010016350.1, read on the forward strand.
GAAGTTAGCACCGCCACTGAAGTCTTTTTTTAAAATACGCAAATAAAACACGCGAGACAAGTACAACTGAGAGATGATCATCAAAAACATTGTGCCAGCAAGTTTCTTCTCCTAAGACGCCGTACTTGTGGAGAAATTAGCCCCCGAATGCTCAATGCGCTGGCGGTGATGTGAAGTTGGCACCGCCATCTTGAAAAATGCATGTGCCAGTCAAACCAACGATCAGAATCGATCTAGATGGAGTGTGCCAGCATGTGCCACTCATTTCTTTCACGAAAATCCCACCAGATCCGATGGAAAACCAACCCGAAAGCTCGTTGGCGGTGATGTGAAGTTGGCACCGCCATCTTGAAAAATGCATCTGCCAGTCAAACCAACGGTCAGAATCGATCTAGATGGAGTGTGCCAGCATGTGCCACTCACTATTTTGAAAGAATTCCTCCTAGTTTAGGAGAAATCGCTGGTTGAAAGTTCGACATGGCAGTGATGTGAAGTTAGCACCGCCACTAAAAATTTTTCTCCAAAATACACAATCAAAACATACGAAACACGCACAACAGATAGAAGACCATCAAAAACATTGTGCCAGCAAGTTTCAGCACCTAACTCCCCGTACTTCCGGAGAAATCAGTACCCGAAACCACAAAATGGCGGTGATGTGAAGTTAGCACCGCCACTGAAGTCTTTTTTTAAAATACGCAAATAAAACACGCGAGACAAGTACAACTGAGAGATGATCATCAAAAACATTGTGCCAGCAAGTTTCTTCTCCTAAGACGCCGTACTTGTGGAGAAATTAGCCCCCGAAAGCTCAATGCGCTGGCGGTGATGTGAAGTTGGCACCGCCATCTTGAAAAATGCATGTGCCAGTCAAACCAACGATCAGAATCGATCTAGATGGAGTGTGCCAGCATGTGCCACTCACTATTTTGAAAGAATTCCGCTTAGTTTAGGAAAAATCGATGCTCGAAAGTTCGACATGGCGGTGATGTGAAGTTAGCACCGCCATCTTGAAAAATGCATGTGCCAGTCAAACCAACGATCAGAATCGATCTAGATGGAGTGTGCCAGCATGTGCCACTCACTTATTTCACGAAAATCCCACCAGATCCGGTAGAAAACCAACCCGAAAGCTCGTTGGCGGTGATGTGAAGTTGGCACCGCCATCTTGAAAAATGCATCTGCCAGTCAAACCAACGATCAGAATCGATCTAGATGGAGTGTGCCAGCATGTGCCACTCACTATTTTGAAAGAATTCCGCTTAGTTTAGGAAAAATCGATGCTCGAAAGTTCGACATGGCGGTGATGTGAAGTTAGCACCGCCACTAAAAATTTTTCTCCAAAATACACAATCAAAACATACCAAACACGCACAACAGATAGAAGACCATCAAAAACATTGTGCCAGCAAGTTTCAGCACCTAAATCCCCGTACTTCCGGAGAAATCAGTACCCGAAACCACAAAATGGCGGTGATGTGAAGTTGGCACCGCCATCTTGAAAAATGCATCTGCCAGTCAAACCAACGGTCAGAATCGATCTAGATGGAGTGTGCCAGCATGTGCCACTCACTATTTTGAAAGAATTCCTCCTAGTTTAGGAGAAATCGCTGGTTGAAAGTTCGACATGGCAGTGATGTGAAGTTAGCACCGCCACTAAAAATTTTTCTCCAAAATACACAATCAAAACATACGAAACACGCACAACAGATAGAAGACCATCAAAAACATTGTGCCAGCAAGTTTCAGCACCTAAATCCCCGTACTTCCGGAGAAATCAGTCCCCGAAACCACAAAATGGCGGTGATATGAAGTTAGCACCGCCACTGAAATCTTTTTTTAAAATACGCAAATAAAACACGCGAGACAAGTACAACTGAGAGATGATCATCAAAAACATTGTGCCAGCAAGTTTCTTCTCCTAAGACGCCGTACTTGTGGAGAAATTAGCCCCCGAATGCTCAATGCGCTGGCGGTGATGTGAAGTTGGCACCGCCATCTTGAAAAATGCATGTGCCAGTCAAACCAACGATCAGAATCGATATAGATGGAGTCTGCCAGCATGTGCCACTCATTTCTTTCACGAAAATCCCACCAGATCCGATGGAAAACCAACCCGAAAGCTCGTTGGCGGTGATGTGAAGTTGGCACCGCCATCTTGAAAAATGCATCTGCCAGTCAAACCAACGGTCAGAATCGATCTAGATGGAGTGTGCCAGCATGTGCCACTCACTATTTTGAAAGAATTCCTCCTAGTTTAGGAGAAATCGCTGGTTGAAAGTTCGACATGGCAGTGATGTGAAGTTAGCACCGCCACTAAAAATTTTTCTCCAAAATACACAATCAAAACATACGAAACACGCACAACAGATAGAAGACCATCAAAAACATTGTGCCAGCAAGTTTCAGCACCTAACTCCCCGTACTTCCGGAGAAATCAGTACCCGAAACCACAAAATGGCGGTGATGTGAAGTTAGCACCGCCACTGAAGTCTTTTTTTAAAATACGCAAATAAAACACGCGAGACAAGTACAACTGAGAGATGATCATCAAAAACATTGTGCCAGCAAGTTTCTTCTCCTAAGACGCCGTACTTGTGGAGAAATTAGCCCCCGAAAGCTCAATGCGCTGGCGGAGATGTGAAGTTGGCACCGCCATCTTGAAAAATGCATCTGCCAGTCAAACCAACGATCAGAATCGATCTAGATGGAGTGTGCCAGCATGTGCCACTCACTATTTTGAAAGAATTCCGCTTAGTTTAGGAAAAATCGATGCTCGAAAGTTCGACATGGCGGTGATGTGAAGTTAGCACCGCCATCTTGAAAAATGCATGTGCCAGTCAAACCAACGATCAGAATCGATCTAGATGGAGTGTGCCAGCATGTGCCACTCACTTATTTCACGAAAATCCCACCAGATCCGGTAGAAAACCAACCCGAAAGCTCGTTGGCGGTGATGTGAAGTTGGCACCGCCATCAGTGAAAAATGCATCTGCCAGTCAAACCAACGATTCAGATATCGTATCTAGAATGGAGTGTGCCAGCATGTTTGCCACTCACTATTTTGAAAGACATTTCCGCTTAGTTTAGGAAAAATCGATGCCTCGAAAGTTCGACATGGCGGTGATAGTGAAGTTTAGCACCGCCACTAAAATTTTTTTTCCAAAATACACAATCAAAACATACCAAACACGCACAACAGATAGAAGACCATCAAAAACATTGTGCCAGCAAGTTTCAGCACCTAAATCCCGTACTTCCGGAGAACGCCAGTACCCGAAACCACAAAATGGGCGGTGATGTGAAGTTAGCACCGCCACTGAAGTCTTTTTTTAAAATACGCAAATAAAAACACGCGAGGACAAGTACAACTGAGAGATGATCATCAAAAACATTGTAGCCAGCAAGTTTCTTCTACCTAAGACGCCGTACTTGTGGAGAAATTAGCCCCCGAAAGCTCAATGCGCTGGCGGTGATGTGAAGGGCACCGCCATCTTGAAAAAAATGCATGTGCCAGTCAAACCAACGATCAGAATCGATCTAGATGGAGTGTGCCAGCATTGCGCCACCGCTATTTTGAAAGAATTCCGCTTAGTTTAGGAAAAATTGATGGCTACGAAAGTTCGACATGGCGGTGATGTGAAGTTACCACCGCCACTAAAACTTTTTCTCCAAAATACACAATCAAAACATACGAAACACGCACAACAGATAGGAGACCATCAAAAACATTGTGCCAGCAAGTTTCAGCACCTAAATCCCGTACTTCGGAGAAATCAGTACCCGAAACCACAAAATGGCGGTGATGTGAAGTTAGCACCGCCTCTGAAGTCTTTTTTTTAAATACGCAAATAAACACACGCTGAGACAAGTACAACTGAGAGATGATCATCAAAAACATTGTGCCAGCAAGTTTCTTCTCCTTAAGACGCCGTACTTGTGGAGAAATTAGCCCCCGATATGCTCAATGCGCCTGTGCGGTGATGTGAAGTTGGCCACCGCCATCTTGAAAAATACATGTGTCAGTCAAACCAAACGATCAGA
>CAJQUW010016351.1:0-118032 GCA_907163375.1 Prostheceraeus crozeri
TTTTGATGAAACTTTACTTGAAGGTGAGTGAGGTAGTGTAGAGCTTAAGTTTGGCTCTATTGCGTTTTCCGCAAAGATGCGCAGAAGTTGTGGCTCGATGTGTGTTTGAAGTTTGAAATGTCGCTGAATAGGCCATATTTTCAAACTTGTGAAGGCTGTGTAGGACAGAGTATTGGATGGATTTTGATGAAACTTTACTTGAAGGTGAGTGAGGTAGTGTAGAGCTTAAGTTTGGCTCTATTGCGTTTTCCGCAAAGATGCGCAGAAGTTGTGGCTCGATGTGTGTTTGAAAGTTTGAAATGTCGCTGAATAGGCCATATTTTCAAACTTGTGAAGGCTGTGTAGGACAGAGTATTGGATGGATTTTGATGAAACTTTACTTGAAGGTGAGTGAGGTAGTGTAGAGCTTAAGTTTGGCTCTATTGCGTTTTCCGCAAAGATGCGCAGAAGTTGTGGCTCGATGTGTGTTTGAAAGTTTGAAATGTCGCTGAATAGGCCATATTTTCAAACTTGTGAAGGCTGTGTAGGACAGAGTATTGGATGGATTTTGATGAAACTTTACTTGAAGGTGAGTGAGGTAGTGTAGAGCTTAAGTTTGGCTCTATTGCGTTTTCCGCAAAGATGCGCAGAAGTTGTGGCTCGATGTGTGTTTGAAAGTTTGAAATGTCGCTGAATAGGCCATATTTTCAAACTTGTGAAGGCTGTGTAGGACAGAGTATTGGATGGATTTTGATGAAACTTTACTTGAAGGTGAGTGAGGTAGTGTAGAGCTTAAGTTTGGCTCTATTGCGTTTTCCGCAAAGATGCGCAGAAGTTGTGGCTCGATGTGTGTTTGAAAGTTTGAAATGTCGCTGAATAGGCCATATTTTCAAACTTGTGAAGGCTGTGTAGGACAGAGTATTGGATGGATTTTGATGAAACTTTACTTGAAGGTGAGTGAGGTAGTGTAGAGCTTAAGTTTGGCTCTATTGCGTTTTCCGCAAAGATGCGCAGAAGTTGTGGCTCGATGTGTGTTTGAAAGTTTGAAATGTCGCTGAATAGGCCATATTTTCAAACTTGTGAAGGCTGTGTAGGACAGAGTATTGGATGGATTTTGATGAAACTTTACTTGAAGGTGAGTGAGGTAGTGTAGAGCTTAAGTTTGGCTCTATTGCGTTTTCCGCAAAGATGCGCAGAAGTTGTGGCTCGATGTGTGTTTGAAAGTTTGAAATGTCGCTGAATAGGCCATATTTTCAAACTTGTGAAGGCTGTGTAGGACAGAGTATTGGATGGATTTTGATGAAACTTTACTTGAAGGTGAGTGAGGTAGTGTAGAGCTTAAGTTTGGCTCTATTGCGTTTTCCGCAAAGATGCGCAGAAGTTGTGGCTCGATGTGTGTTTGAAAGTTTGAAATGTCGCTGAATAGGCCATATTTTCAAACTTGTGAAGGCTGTGTAGGATAGAGTATTGAATGGAGTGTGATGAAACTTTACTTGAAGGTGAGTGAGGTAGTGTAGAGCTTAAGTTTGGCTCTATTGCGTTTTCCGCAAAGATGCGCAGAAGTTGTGGCTCGATGTGTGTTTGAAAGTTTGAAATGTCGCTGAATAGGCCATATTTTCAAACTTGTGAAGGCTGTGTAGGACAGAGTATTGGATGGATTTTGATGAAACTTTACTTGAAGGTGAGTGAGGTAGTGTAGAGCTTAAGTTTGGCTCTATTGCGTTTTCCGCAAAGATGCGCAGAAGTTGTGGCTCGATGTGTGTTTGAAGTTTGAAATGTCGCTGAATAGGCCATATTTTCAAACTTGTGAAGGCTGTGTAGGACAGAGTATTGGATGGATTTTGATGAAACTTTACTTGAAGGTGAGTGAGGTAGTGTAGAGCTTAAGTTTGGCTCTATTGCGTTTTCCGCAAAGATGCGCAGAAGTTGTGGCTCGATGTGTGTTTTGAAGATTTGAAATGTCGCTGAATAGGCCATATTTTCAAACTTGTGAAGGCTGTGTAGGACAGAGTATTGGATGGATTTTGATGAAACTTTACTTGAAGGTGAGTGAGGTAGTGTAGAGCTTAAGTTTGGCTCTATTGCGTTTTCCGCAAAGATGCGCAGAAGTTGTGGCTCGATGTGTGTTTGAAAGTTTGAAATGTCGCTGAATAGGCCATATTTTCAAACTTGTGAAGGCTGTGTAGGACAGAGTATTGGATGGATTTTGATGAAACTTTACTTGAAGGTGAGTGAGGTAGTGTAGAGCTTAAGTTTGGCTCTATTGCGTTTTCCGCAAAGATGCGCAGAAGTTGTGGCTCGATGTGTGTTTGAAAGTTTGAAATGTCGCTGAATAGGCCATATTTTCAAACTTGTGAAGGCTGTGTAGGACAGAGTATTGGATGGATTTTGATGAAACTTTACTTGAAGGTGAGTGAGGTAGTGTAGAGCTTAAGTTTGGCTCTATTGCGTTTTCCGCAAAGATGCGCAGAAGTTGTGGCTCGATGTGTGTTTGAAAGTTTGAAATGTCGCTGAATAGGCCATATTTTCAAACTTGTGAAGGCTGTGTAGGACAGAGTATTGGATGGATTTTGATGAAACTTTACTTGAAGGTGAGTGAGGTAGTGTAGAGCTTAAGTTTGGCTCTATTGCGTTTTCCGCAAAGATGCGCAGAAGTTGTGGCTCGATGTGTGTTTGAAAGTTTGAAATGTCGCTGAATAGGCCATATTTTCAAACTTGTGAAGGCTGTGTAGGACAGAGTATTGGATGGATTTTGATGAAACTTTACTTGAAGGTGAGTGAGGTAGTGTAGAGCTTAAGTTTGGCTCTATTGCGTTTTCCGCAAAGATGCGCAGAAGTTGTGGCTCGATGTGTGTTTGAAAGTTTGAAATGTCGCTGAATAGGCCATATTTTCAAACTTGTGAAGGCTGTGTAGGACAGAGTATTGGATGGATTTTGATGAAACTTTACTTGAAGGTGAGTGAGGTAGTGTAGAGCTTAAGTTTGGCTCTATTGCGTTTTCCGCAAAGATGCGCAGAAGTTGTGGCTCGATGTGTGTTTGAAAGTTTGAAATGTCGCTGAATAGGCCATATTTTCAAACTTGTGAAGGCTGTGTAGGACAGAGTATTGGATGGATTTTGATGAAACTTTACTTGAAGGTGAGTGAGGTAGTGTAGAGCTTAAGTTTGGCTCTATTGCGTTTTCCGCAAAGATGCGCAGAAGTTGTGGCTCGATGTGTGTTTGAAAGTTTGAAATGTCGCTGAATAGGCCATATTTTCAAACTTGTGAAGGCTGTGTAGGACAGAGTATTGGATGGATTTTGATGAAACTTTACTTGAAGGTGAGTGAGGTAGTGTAGAGCTTAAGTTTGGCTCTATTGCGTTTTCCGCAAAGATGCGCAGAAGTTGTGGCTCGATGTGTGTTTGAAAGTTTGAAATGTCGCTGAATAGGCCATATTTTCAAACTTGTGAAGGCTGTGTAGGACAGAGTATTGGATGGATTTTGATGAAACTTTACTTGAAGGTGAGTGAGGTAGTGTAGAGCTTAAGTTTGGCTCTATTGCGTTTTCCGCAAAGATGCGCAGAAGTTGTGGCTCGATGTGTGTTTGAAAGTTTGAAATGTCGCTGAATAGGCCATATTTTCAAACTTGTGAAGGCTGTGTAGGACAGAGTATTGGATGGATTTTGATGAAACTTTACTTGAAGGTGAGTGAGGTAGTGTAGAGCTTAAGTTTGGCTCTATTGCGTTTTCCGCAAAGATGCGCAGAAGTTGTGGCTCGATGTGTGTTTGAAAGTTTGAAATGTCGCTGAATAGGCCATATTTTCAAACTTGTGAAGGCTGTGTAGGACAGAGTATTGGATGGATTTTGATGAAACTTTACTTGAAGGTGAGTGAGGTAGTGTAGAGCTTAAGTTTGGCTCTATTGCGTTTTCCGCAAAGATGCGCAGAAGTTGTGGCTCGATGTGTGTTTGAAAGTTTGAAATGTCGCTGAATAGGCCATATTTTCAAACTTGTGAAGGCTGTGTAGGACAGAGTATTGGATGGATTTTGATGAAACTTTACTTGAAGGTGAGTGAGGTAGTGTAGAGCTTAAGTTTGGCTCTATTGCGTTTTCCGCAAAGATGCGCAGAAGTTGTGGCTCGATGTGTGTTTGAAAGTTTGAAATGTCGCTGAATAGGCCATATTTTCAAACTTGTGAAGGCTGTGTAGGACAGAGTATTGGATGGATTTTGATGAAACTTTACTTGAAGGTGAGTGAGGTAGTGTAGAGCTTAAGTTTGGCTCTATTGCGTTTTCCGCAAAGATGCGCAGAAGTTGTGGCTCGATGTGTGTTTGAAAGTTTGAAATGTCGCTGAATAGGCCATATTTTCAAACTTGTGAAGGCTGTGTAGGACAGAGTATTGGATGGATTTTGATGAAACTTTACTTGAAGGTGAGTGAGGTAGTGTAGAGCTTAAGTTTGGCTCTATTGCGTTTTCCGCAAAGATGCGCAGAAGTTGTGGCTCGATGTGTGTTTGAAAGTTTGAAATGTCGCTGAATAGGCCATATTTTCAAACTTGTGAAGGCTGTGTAGGACAGAGTATTGGATGGATTTTGATGAAACTTTACTTGAAGGTGAGTGAGGTAGTGTAGAGCTTAAGTTTGGCTCTATTGCGTTTTCCGCAAAGATGCGCAGAAGTTGTGGCTCGATGTGTGTTTGAAAGTTTGAAATGTCGCTGAATAGGCCATATTTTCAAACTTGTGAAGGCTGTGTAGGACAGAGTATTGGATGGATTTTGATGAAACTTTACTTGAAGATGAGTGAGGTAGTGTAGAGCTTAAGTTTGGCTCGATTGCGTTTTCCGCAAAGATGCGCAGAAGTTGTGGCTCGATGTGTGTTTGAAAGTTTGAAATGTCGCTGAATAGGCCATATTTTCAAACTTGTGAAGGCTGTGTAGGACAGAGTATTGGATGGATTTTGATGAAACTTTACTTGAAGGTGAGTGAGGTAGTGTAGAGCTTAAGTTTGGCTCTATTGCGTTTTCCGCAAAGATGCGCAGAAGTTGTGGCTCGATGTGTGTTTGAAAGTTTGAAATGTCGCTGAATAGGCCATATTTTCAAACTTGTGAAGGCTGTGTAGGACAGAGTATTGGATGGATTTTGATGAAACTTTACTTGAAGGTGAGTGAGGTAGTGTAGAGCTTAAGTTTGGCTCTATTGCGTTTTCCGCAAAGATGCGCAGAAGTTGTGGCTCGATGTGTGTTTGAAAGTTTGAAATGTCGCTGAATAGGCCATATTTTCAAACTTGTGAAGGCTGTGTAGGACAGAGTATTGGATGGATTTTGATGAAACTTTACTTGAAGGTGAGTGAGGTAGTGTAGAGCTTAAGTTTGGCTCTATTGCGTTTTCCGCAAAGATGCGCAGAAGTTGTGGCTCGATGTGTGTTTGAAAGTTTGAAATGTCGCTGAATAGGCCATATTTTCAAACTTGTGAAGGCTGTGTAGGACAGAGTATTGGATGGATTTTGATGAAACTTTACTTGAAGGTGAGTGAGGTAGTGTAGAGCTTAAGTTTGGCTCTATTGCGTTTTCCGCAAAGATGCGCAGAAGTTGTGGCTCGATGTGTGTTTGAAAGTTTGAAATGTCGCTGAATAGGCCATATTTTCAAACTTGTGAAGGCTGTGTAGGACAGAGTATTGGATGGATTTTGATGAAACTTTACTTGAAGGTGAGTGAGGTAGTGTAGAGCTTAAGTTTGGCTCTATTGCGTTTTCCGCAAAGATGCGCAGAAATTGTGGCTCGATGTGTGTTTGAAAGTTTGAAATGTCGCTGAATAGGCCATATTTTCAAACTTGTGAAGGCTGTGTAGGACAGAGTATTGGATGGATTTTGATGAAACTTTACTTGAAGGTGAGTGAGGTAGTGTAGAGCTTAAGTTTGGCTCTATTGCGTTTTCCGCAAAGATGCGCAGAAGTTGTGGCTCGATGTGTGTTTGAAAGTTTGAAATGTCGCTGAATAGGCCATATTTTCAAACTTGTGAAGGCTGTGTAGGACAGAGTATTGGATGGATTTTGATGAAACTTTACTTGAAGGTGAGTGAGGTAGTGTAGAGCTTAAGTTTGGCTCTATTGCGTTTTCCGCAAAGATGCGCAGAAGTTGTGGCTCGATGTGTGTTTGAAAGTTTGAAATGTCGCTGAATAGGCCATATTTTCAAACTTGTGAAGGCTGTGTAGGACAGAGTATTGGATGGATTTTGATGAAACTTTACTTGAAGGTGAGTGATGTAGTGTAGAGCTTAAGTTTGGCTCTATTGCGTTTTCCGCAAAGATGCGCAGAAGTTGTGGCTCGATGTGTGTTTGAAAGTTTGAAATGTCGCTGAATAGGCCATATTTTCAAACTTGTGAAGGCTGTGTAGGACAGAGTATTGGATGGATTTTGATGAAACTTTACTTGAAGGTGAGTGAGGTAGTGTAGAGCTTAAGTTTGGCTCTATTGCGTTTTCCGCAAAGATGCGCAGAAGTTGTGGCTCGATGTGTGTTTGAAAGTTTGAAATGTCGCTGAATAGGCCATATTTTCAAACTTGTGAAGGCTGTGTAGGACAGAGTATTGGATGGATTTTGATGAAACTTTACTTGAAGGTGAGTGAGGTAGTGTAGAGCTTAAGTTTGGCTCTATTGCGTTTTCCGCAAAGATGCGCAGAAGTTGTGGCTCGATGTGTGTTTGAAAGTTTGAAATGTCGCTGAATAGGCCATATTTTCAAACTTGTGAAGGCTGTGTAGGACAGAGTATTGGATGGATTTTGATGAAACTTAACTTGAAGGTGAGTGAGGTAGTGTAGAGCTTAAGTTTGGCTCTATTGCGTTTTCCGCAAAGATGCGCAGAAGTTGTGGCTCGATGTGTGTTTGAAGTATTGAAATGTCGCTGAATAGGCCATATTTTCAAACTTGTGAAGGCTGTGTAGGACAGAGTATTGGATGGATTTTGATGAAACTTTACTTGAAGGTGAGTGAGGTAGTGTAGAGCTTAAGTTTGGCTCTATTGCGTTTTCCGCAAAGAGCGCTGAATTTGGCGTCATGTGTGTTTGAAGTTGGAATGCCTGAATACCAGATCTTCAAACTTTTAAGCTGTTAACAATATGATGATTTTGATGAAAATTTACTGAATGAGTGAGAGTGTAGAGCTTATTTGCGCTATTTGCGTTTCCCGCAAAGATGCGCAGAAAGTTGGGCGTGATGTTTTTGAAGCTTTGCAATTCCCTGAATAGGCATAATTTTTCATAACTTTGAAAGCTGTGTAATAATATTGGATGATTTTGATAAACTTTACTTGAAGGTGATGAGTAGTAACTAATTTGACTCTATTGCTTTTCCGCAAAGTGCCAAATTGTGGCTCATGTGTTTTTATTTGAAATGGCCTGTATACCATAATTTCAAAACTTTTAACTTTAGGACAAGTTATTGATGCTTTTGATGAAAAATTTACTTGAAGTGAGTCTATGTAAGCTTAATTTGGCTCGATTGCTTTTCCGCTAAATGCGCAGAAGTTGTGCTTAGGTGTGTTTGAAGATTTAAATGTCGCTGAAGTGGCCATATCTTCAATCTTGTAAAGCTGTGTAGACAATATTGATGATATGATAAACTTTACTTGAAGGTGAGTGAGTTAGTGTAGAGCTTAAGTTTGGCTCTATTGCTATTTCCGCAAAGATGCGCAGAATTTTTGCATATTTATGATTAAGATTTAATTTTTGTCGTTTTCGTCAAGTGTTGAACTGTGTAGGACAGAGTATTGGATGATTTTGATGAAACTTTACTGATGACGTAGTGAGGTATTTAAGCTTAAGTTTGCTCTATTGCGTTTCCCCGCAAAGATGCGCAAAGTTTGTGGCTCGATGTGTGTTTTAAGATTTGAAAAGTCGCTGACTACCCTATTTTCAAACTTGTGAAGGCTGTGTAGGACAGAGGTAATGGATATTTGATGAAACTTTACTTGAAGGGAGTGAGGTATTAAGCTTAAGTTTGGCTCAATTGCGTTTTCCCGCAAAGATCGCAGAAGTTGTGGCATCGATGTGTGTTTGAAGATTTGAAATGTCCTGAATAGGCCATATTTTCAAACTTGTAAGGCTTAGACATAGTATTGGATGATTTTGATAAAACTTTACTTGACGGAGTGAAAGGAATGTAGAGCTTAGTTTGGCTCTATTAGCTTTTTCCGCAAAGAGCCAGAAGTTGTGGCACCGATGTGTGTTTAAGATTTGAAATGTCGCTGAATAGCCATATTAACAAAATTGTAAGGCCTGTGTAGACAGAGTATTGGATGGATTTTGAATGACACTTACTTAAAGTTGAGTAGGTAATGCAGAGCTTAAGTTGCTTCTATTGCGTTTATCCGCAAAGATCGCTGCAAGAAGTTTGGTGGCTTCGATGTGTTTTGAAGATGTGAAATCGCTGAATAGGCCATATTTTCAAACTTGTGAAGGCTGTGTAGGACAGATTATTGATGGATTTTTATGAAACTTTACTTGAAGGGATGAGGTAGTGTAAGCTTAAGTTTGGCGTCTATTGCGTTTTCCCGCAAAGATGCGCAGAAGTTGTGGCTCGATGTTGTTTTGAAGATTTGAAATGTTCGCTGAATAGCCATATTTTTCAAACTTTGAAGGGGTGTTAGGACAGATATTGTGGAATTTTGAGGAAAATTTACTTGAAGGTGGTGAGGTAGTGTAAGCAAAATTTGGCTCTATTGCTTTTTCCGCTAACGATGCGCAGAAGTTGTGGCTCGATGTTGTTTGAAGATTTAAATGTCGCTGAATAGGCCATATTTTCAAACTTGTGAAGGCTGTGTAGGACAGAGTATTGAGGGATTTGATGAAACCTTTACTTTGAAGGTGAGTGAGGTAGTGTAACGTAGTTTTGCTGTAGTGCGTTTTCCGCAAAGATGCGCAGATTGTGGCTCGATGTTGTTTGAAATTGAAATGCCGCTAATTAGCCTTATTTTCAAAACTTTTGAAGGCCTGGGAGGACAGAGTATTGAGGATGTTTGATGAAACTGTACTTGAAGGAGTGAGGTAGTGCAGAGCTTAAGGTCGGCTCTATTGCGTTTCCGCAAAGAACCAGCATTGTGGCTTGATGTGTGTTTTTTAAGATTTGAAATGTCGCAGAATAGGCCAATCTTTCAAACTTTGAAGGCTGTGTAGGACGGTTATTGATGGATTTTTGATGAAACTTACTTGAAGGTGAGTGAGGTATGAAGCTTTAAGTTTGCTCTATTGCGTTTTTCCGCAAAGATGCGCAAAGTTGGCTCCATGAGATGTTTGAAGATTTGAAATGTCGCTGGAATAGCCATATTTTTCAAACCTTGTAAAGCTGTTGTAGGACTGAGATTGGATGGATTTTGATGAAAATTTACTTGATGGTGAGTGAGGTAGTGTAGAGCTTAAGTTTCTCTATTCGTTTTCCGCAAAATCGCGAAGTTTTGGCTCGATGTGTGTTTGAAGATTTGAAATGTCGCTGAATACCATATTTTCAAACTTGTGAAGCTGTAGGACAGAGTATTGATGGATTTTGATAAACTTTACTTGAAGGTGATGGGTATTAGAGCTTAAGTTTTGGCTCTAATGCGATTTCCCAAAGATGCACAAAGGTTGGGCTCATGTGTGTTAGAAGATTTGAAAGCGCTGAATAGGCCATATTTTCAAACATGTTGAAGGCTGTTAGGACAGAGTAATGATGATTTTGATAAAACATTACTTGACGTGAGTGATGTAGTGAAGACTTAAGTTTGGCTCTATTGCTTTTCCAGCAAAGATTCGCAGAAAGTTTGCTCGATGTGTGGTTGAAGATTTGAAAATGTCGCCTGATAGGCCATATCTTCAAACTTGAAAGCTTGTAGGACAAGTATTGATGGATTTTGATGGAAACTTTACAACTTTACCTTGAAGGTGAGTGAGGTAATTAGAGCTTAAGTTTGGCTCATTGTGGTTTTCCCGAAAAGATGCGCCAAATTTTGGCTAGTTGTATGATTAAGGATTGAAATTTTGTCGTTTTCGTCAGATGTGAAGCTGTGTAGACAGAGTATGGATGGATATTGATGAAACTTTACTTTGAATGTGAGTGAGGTATGTAGAGCTTAAGTTTGCTCTATTGCGTTTTCGGCAAAGATGTGTAGAAGTTTTTTTGCTCATGTTTCCTTATTTTCGTGATGTTTATTTATTTGGCTCTATAAGTAAAAAACATTAACCCTTTTTTCTTACAACACCCTTCATTTTCGATGCTTATCAGAAGTCCGTTTGGTCTCATCCAGCTATCTCGACACATGTAAAATTGCTAATTTCCTGTCTACGAGGCTATTATCGGTGTGAATCAGTCCTATTCTTCAAAACAAGTCGTTATTTTCACAACTTTGCCTGTTTGAGAGGTCCTTCCCTTGCGGCTTTGCTAACGATCAGTGTTACAAACGTGTCTGAATCACCACAATCAGTCAATCACCAGTGTTATGAGATTTTTCTGAAATCTCCCCACTGAAGAGACATCAAATCAAAATTGACCAATCAGCTTGGAGTACGATATCCGCAAACAATAACGTGAGCCAGATTGCAGACAAGATAACAAGTCGAAACAGTGTTCGAGAACAGCGCATGTTAGCACAGTATGAATCAACATTTTCACGTGCCCATCTTGGAATCTCGCATTAAGTCTCTATTGGAAAAAAGTGCTCTGTAAGGGCCAATATCTTCATGCACGGCTCGCCACCTTACCACAAGGCTTGACTGTGCACAATTTATCTTAATCATATACGTTTGAGTTCCGCTGGATGACCTGGAAATAGCTTTTATACTATAATTCGTTTTTGCAACAAAAATATTGAGTGTGAGAAGTAAATTGAAACAGACTGTACATGTATTACCGTTGCGAATTATAGTTAATAGAGGGTTTAGAGTTAATACAACAACTTTTTTCCGTGACACAAAATTGTCAGCATTGCTAACTTAGAACTTAGCATATTCAGGAATAATTTAAAATAATTTCGAGTTACACTCTTTGTCATACATCATAACTTGTGACTTAGAACTTAGCACTTATGTCTTAGGACTTAACACAATTTTGAGTTACAGTCCTAAATCGTTGTCATATCTTACATGACTTAGGACACTTTCGAGTTACGGCCCCCAGAGTACCGCATTTCCTCTAATAGACGACGCCCTTAATAAGCGCCACAGCTGAGAGGTCAACTTTTTAATAAGCATTGCACCTCTATTATTAAGAAAACTAGAAAATAATGTCTTATGGCTTTAGCACATATATAACATCTATTGAGCTATAATGCAAAGACTTGTAGTTATCAAACGACACTGGAATGCATCATGATATTGCCTGGTGACTATATATCATGCCTATATTATGATAAAATAGGTCAAATAATAAAAGCATCACACTCAACCTTTTCAAATAAATAGCCTAGCCTTCCAGCTGTTGCCTAGTGATGGCAGTCAGAGTCAGGAGAGGGACTCCTCTTTCTGGCTGTTGCTATACCATACCGTCGAACACCGAGTCATGTCATACATAACTCATCACGTAGTTTTGTGTGAGTGTGAGCCCTGCCTTCAAGTGACCATGACAGGGAAACCGCAAATACAGGAATCGGTAATTCGAAGAAATTAGTCTCATACTGTGTTCAATCAGCCTTGATACTACCACGCCTTGTCGACAATGAATGAAACGGTAATGCAGCACGAAGCCTGCTTAAAAGCAGGCGATTGTAAATAAACACCGCAACATTCATTGGAGGAAATAGCCTGATGCAAATCAAATGGTGCTGTATCGAAAAGAAAACACATCAGATAAAACACGCGTGAAGCACGCAAAACGGAGGAATCTTCAATGTGATGTACAAATCAGCTTAATAAGATAAAATAATACAACCACATTAGCGTTGATCATGGAATTCGAATATTTGTCCCTGTCGTGGTATAGAAGAAAATTAGGAGTCTCAAAATTATAGTTATCTATGGCTCTAAAAGTTATCTAAAAGACTTCAAAACTGAATATACCTTTCGTTTGGCTATCTACTATCAATTAGTTATGATCAGAGGCGTCGCTAAGGACACATCATTGGGGGGGGGGTGTTTGCTAAATTTTACCTGATTTACAACTAAGAACCAAAATTTACCTGATTATTGCACACACGCATACTCACACATACACACATTCCAACATGTTTCATGATTATATCCTGCAGAAGAGGTACCTAGTCATCTAATCGGCCGGAAATGACGTCTATAAATGAAAAATAATTTAATTGGTGGTTCATACGAATATTATTCATATTGAGTAGTCTCGACTGCTAAGGAAATTTTCGATGGTGTTTGCATCGAGAAAGTTAACACGCTGTTAACAATAAACTTCTACGTACAGAGAGGACGGTGTGCCTTATTCATACCGTGCGCTTTCCGCGGTGCGCGTGTGACTGACGCGGTATGAGGAAGGTTCGATGAAATCCACCGTAGAGATGACGTCATCTCCTCAAGGGACAACGCAATAGCCAGAACTTATATGAATCAACGGCTAAATATACACTACACAGCTAGGCAGAATGAGTTGCAGGCGTTTCAGCGTCAGGTGATTCAGTGCCAATATTCACTGGCCACATTATAGGTAGGGTACTGGAATTACATTTCAATTGCACTTAGATATTTTAAATTTAGGAGAGCTAACTCACATCGCCTTATGCTCCAATTTTTAAGAAAATGCGAAGCGACTGTTCCTCCCACAGAATTAGATTCATCTGCGCGGGCTTCGGTTTCCTAGAAAGGAAGAGTTATATGTAACCTT
The DNA here is from genome assembly GCA_907163375.1 of Prostheceraeus crozeri. Lineage (NCBI taxonomy): Eukaryota > Metazoa > Platyhelminthes > Polycladida > Euryleptidae > Prostheceraeus > Prostheceraeus crozeri. The sequence continues at coordinate 12,761 of CAJQUW010016351.1, forward strand.
AATATCGAAATGGTACATCACAGAATTAGACAACTTGCTCCTTCTCGAATGGAAAATTCGTGTATCGCTTGCTATTGGAAATGGCAAACAATAAGCTGTCAGCAGAGGACAACAGAGCCAGTGAGAGATGCGTGCGTGCTGTGATATCACTTCTCGCACACACCAAAACACACATCGATGCCTGGCTTCCATTCAATGTATGCACCATACAGTGAGCAATGCCGAGGAGAGGATGTGAAATCATCAAGTGAACTAATTTTCGTACGCCTGCTACTTTCTTTAATAATGATCGGAAGGGCCAATATTATGGAGAAAACGTGTGGGCAATGATCTGAATTCTTCGAATCTGAAGGAATTTTGGCAATCGAAGCACTTTGCTGGAACTCACATTAATCCTTTTAATCCTCACATTCACATTAATCACTTTTTTTCCTATCTCTGTAAGGTATAAGGAATTCCTTTTTGCCCACCTAATAGGTTCCTCAATGTGCCGTCCATCACATTCTTCTATCACATTCATTAATCACACTTCTAGCAAACCGAAGCAGATAAACAAAATATTTAATTCTGTGGTTCCTCCTGCTCGCATATACAGTCATCCCGGTAGAGGTCGTTTTCAGCGCGCTATGTTTGACCGCTTTCGCGGGACAAATCAATGGGTGGTATGCACGAACCTTTTACTAGATAGTTTGTACTTGCTTGTTCAACTCTTACTAGGAATCGATATGCACCAAACTGTTTGTCGAGTTTGAACTACCCAGTACAAACTATCCACACAGGAATTCCCTAGTTTGAACTAGAATTTCATATGTACCAGCAGATCTTACTACCGAGTGCATACTAGAACGAGCCTAGTTACCTTTTTACTTATCTAGATGAGACTTATATACTTCAACATATCGCAGATGCACACTTCAGCAGATTGCAGTGCGTGAAACTCATGCGTGAAGATGAACATCCTGTTAATTGATGAATATATGCAGTGAAGTTTTCGACGACAGCGAGTTTTGAGAGATCGCTTATCGCCCCTTGATTCCTTCGACAGCTGCGAACTGAAACAATTGTTTCGATTCGATCGAGAAAATTTGATCACTTTGATCGACTCTCTGGAATCAGCATTGACCCCGAACTCAAATCGCAATCATCCGCTAGCGCCTACACAAAGAGTTTGTCTTTGCTTGAATTACTTGGGAGGCGGAACGTTTCAGCGAACATTGGGCGCCTGGTTTGGTGTGGATCAGTCAACCGTTTCAAGAAGCAACTGGCAAGTAATGCAAGCTATCTTTGCCTTACACAGCAAGACTTACATTTCATTCCCACCTGATTTAACGCCGATAAAGAGCGAGTTTGAAGCGTATTATCGTGTGCCTAATGTAATTGGAGCAATTGATTGCACTCACATTGAAATTCTGAAGCCTCATTCCGAGTCTTATCCAGATCACTACATCAACCGAAAAGGGTGGCCTTCCATTAATGTACAAGCTGTATGTGATATGAAGACCAGATTTTTATCAGTGTCTGCTGAATGGCCTGGTAGCGTCCACGATGCAAGGGTTTTCTCAAATTCTTCTGTGTATCAAAAGTTTATCAACAGCCATTTACCTGGTATCTTACTTGCAGATAGAGGTTATCCTCAACTGCCTTTTCTAGCAACGCCGTTTGTGAACCCAATGACGGCATCACAACATCGATATAATCGTGCAGTATCAGTTGGACGAGTTGTGATCGAACGAGCATTTGGATGTCTCAAACAAAGATTTCGCTGTCTAAGCCGACCTCTTACTTTACCATTGCAACGTCAAAGTATAGAGATCCTTGTGTGCTTTATTCTTCATAACTTCAGTCTTGCATGTCAAGATGAAGTTCCTGAACCAGATGCCACTATGCAAATAGAGGAACCGGACCAACCAGCAACAGTAATTTGTGAAAGCGGAGGAGATCATGAACTACGTCGTCAAGGACGTACTTCCCGCAACAATCTTTTGCGTTTGTTTGCAGAAAACCATTGACAGATTTGTTAACTTGAAGTTTAATGGAGCCATTAATTTCTTATTTTACTCTAATATAAATAATTGCCTTCGGAATAAAGATGGATTGTGCCTAAGAGACCACCTGAAATAGCCAAAGTAGGAACGCTTCAAATAACACATTTTGTAGGATGCAATTGTTCTTTCCCCAGCAGTCTGTCAAATGTTCGCAAAGCTCGCTTTGTGTTCTAATGACTTGTGCTTTTTCCTTGCTCATTTTTTACTTATGGAGGGCAATCTGCTTCACCTGCTTCTATTAAGCAAATGCCCATTACTTCATTTTTATTATGAATAACTCAGCATCGTTGGCCATTATTGCGCATATATCAAAGGCAGGCCTACTTCTGACAACTTTTGACAAGACTCTGGATCCCTTCAACATGCCTTCGACTCTGCTAGTACAAGCATTTGTTGAAGGATTGAAAAATTTATTGATTGGTTCGCTTATGCAGTTGCTATTCGGTTTATGCCTTTCAAGAACTAGAAATTTATAGAATGGTTCACTTAAAAGGTTGCTATTAGGAATTCCAGGTGCCCCTTCACAATTCACTTCTTTACTCATTGTTACACAATTTTGCTGATACAAGGGCAGCACATTAGCCTTCAGTATATCCCCTTTTTTGTCATGAAAATAATGCAGTCGTATTTACAATGTTTTATAAAGACATGTTCAAAATGGTTGTGCCGTTAGCCTGAAGCCACTGGCGAATGATCGTCATTTCATTCAATATTTCTCGCTGAACATTGAGCTTTTCTTCCTCTATTTGAAATCTTCTTTCTTCAATAGCAACATGCTTTTCTTCCAATTGTATAGTAAATCACATCGATCCACTTTCCTTTTCGCAGCAGCGGCTTTGCATCTCGGCATCGCAGGGTTCTCGACGACTTCTTCCGGAGCTTCTGCAGCTGAGCTATCCATTCCAACTTCCTCGGGAATCATCATACTTGATTGACCTTCATCACTCTTTGCACATGGGATCTTCGCTAAAGTGGGATTGTCTAGACCGATGATTCCCATAGCCAAGAAGTCATTATCAGAAAACTTGACCTCTTGACCGCCTCCAGTTTAATTGGCGCCTACGCACTTTGTCTTTGATTCTTGACTGAATATTGTTCCATTTCTTAGGGAGGACTTCCATCGATCGATTCTCCTCGGTTTCAGATGCAGCGGAATATTTGCAAGTGATGTCTTGCCATGCTCTTTTTCTTTTCTCGCGAATCTGTACAGTATTCCCACGTAAGGTTGCATCCTGATAATCTCCAATGGATTCAAAAAAGTATGTTCACTCTCGCGATCCATAACTCACACTTTAGTCAACTAACGGCAAGTGTCCGAGGCTGCAGCTGTCGTTGCAGTTGTTTGCTATTCAGAGTCGAAAGACAGGAGAAAATAAAGAGCGGAAGAATCCATTTGGCTCTCGAGTAATCAATGACGCGGTTAGTCACGATAGCCAATAAAACTTCTGATCGGCAGGAACGACCTTGAAGTAAGATGAGAAAATCACTCATATGAGTGAACCCTTGATGGAAAATGCTCAGGGGCGTCGGAACCGGGGTAGCAGGGGTAGCAGCTGCTACCCCCAAGTTTGAGTAGGGGTAGCAAAGTATGTCATTTGCTACCCCTGAAATACCGATGCACAAGACATCGGAAAAATTCCTGTAAGCAGGTAGATGAGGATTCAGGAATGCATGCTTGTCATCTATCTCGAAACTTTGTCAATTCATCAATCAAATGCAACGTTGGACCTTCTTATCAATTATGATGCCGTTGAGAAGAAGGACACATCCAAGGTCTCTCTCCTAATGGCAACAATGCGGAATTCCGTTTTCGAAACTGTCTATTCAGTCGCGATGCTTGGACCGTCAAGATCAAGGAAAGCAATAAAAATCAATGGTAAGCTTTATATGACTGAATTGTAGTTCAATTGTAGTTAGATTACCTAACTTTAATTCTTGAAAGAACTAGAAGAATATCCATCATACGACTAGTTGACTGATTTTTTGCGTGAGATAAGGTCTTTCACTAGAGCTTGCAACCTCGACCAAATCTTGGGATTTTGACCAAATCCCAAAATCCTATCTCGGGATATCGGGATTTGCTCAAATTTATAGTAAACTAGCATAAACCTCGGTCTACTGACAGCTGTCATTGTCCTTTTCTGCAGGTGGTCAATGGCTTGCTTGAACAGTCATTGCCAGGCTGAGTGACAACACATTTCAAACACCAAATATCACACACAGCGTTGCTTAGTTTTCTTCATGAACTGATAGCGAGCGAGTAACGCACCAGCAATGAATGCTCAGTGTACTGTCTCAGACTGACTGACGACGACGTCACTCTACATCTTCAGCTGACTAACCGACCTCAGTAACCACTGTTCATTCATAGTCGGCTCGTGCTACTTATTCTTGTTATCATGAAAATGACGTATTCATTTTCATGCTGCTATTCATTGACAAATATTGTCCAATAGTCAATCCGCGTTCGAAATCGCGCATCACTCTCATCCTTTATGAACTACCGTCGTGAACTGTGCTCTTATCTTCCACCGATTGTTGATGTACATAAATCGTATGAATCTTGAATCTTTTTTGTATATAATCACATCATTTCGCTTCATTAGCATAAAGTAATCCTTCAGTTTGATGAAACACTGCATGTAGTATTGGATCATAAATATTTACACATAAAAGCTAAAGAGAGAGAAAATGTCGCTGTGAGTGAGCTATAGAACAACAAAAGTGGACTTGTAAGAGAATTTCTGAAGAAATATACTAGGAATATAGTACATTAACAAACTATCAGACAGGTAGCAAATTGCGCAGGTTGACTGTTGAGTGCTTGAACTGCAACAGCATTCTACATCCTTTAATACACGATTAAGCATTACGAGGTGAATGCCAATTGCCAATACGACAAATACCACGAAGTCTATTAATGTAAGTCTACTGTAGTTCTGAATATGAACTTTGAAATATCCGAGTTTTAATGGTACACATTAGCACAAATTATACTATGTTCATGTTCGACACACTTTTGTAAATGATTTAAACTATCTTTCAGCTATGATTTCATTGGCCAGCCTCTACATAAATAGAGGTGATAGCCCAGAACCTATGCTCAAATTTTTAAAATCACAGGATCAAGGTGATTGTATTTCAGCTATGATTTCATTGGCCAACATTTAGATATACAGATGTAGATGTGTACTGTTGATGTTCCGGGTTTTATCCATCTTGAATCCCAAAATCGAGAAGGGTCGAGATTTTTGCAAGCTCTAGAGATGAATGACCACTTCCCATAATGGATTTGAGTTGGTAGTGTACGTGCATCACGCGGTAGGGAATGCATGAGTTCAAAGAATGCGAATTGACATTTCTTAATTTTTTTATCAGTTCATAGCTATACAGTATAGACAAAAATGCAACATTTATCATTCGCAACTTTGCAATGAAACATATCACCTACCAGTACGTTAAGTGTGTGTGTACATTGTATGCAGCCTATTTGCTGTTGTGACTATGATTTAAAAATTTGATTACAAAATAATTGTAGTCGAAATCGAAGAGGACCGTGTAGTTTTTCAACCCTGTGGCACATACGTGTTGTCATCAAATATTTTTCTGACCTTTTACATCTTTTCCTGACAGGTAAACTAGCGAAATGAAAAGAAAAGGAATTGGTCCGCTTGATAAATTCTTCTTGAAGAGCGCAAAGAAACAAAAGTAAGTGATCTAATAATTCAATGCTTCCGGCTTTCACGAGGTCGAAATGATATTTCAATACGCCTTGCTCTTGGCATTACCATGAAAAATGGCTTGCCAGCTGGGAATCGAACCCAGTCCTCGAAATGCTAACGCGGCACGAAGATCACCAAGACTAGCGAAGCACACCCTTCATGATCGTGTCAAGAGCAAGCATAGCTTTAGCGCTTGCCATCGTTAAAAAAAGGAAAAAAATAAAAATGAAAATTAGAAGGAAAAAAGTAAAAGGTTAAAAGTAAGTGAACCTATTACAGAATCAATAACCTATACGTGTCGGAGCATTTTGCAATTCCTATATTTGAGATAATAGATTTTCCATTAGGGACCGTAGTTGATTCCTCAAAATATATGCTGTACTTTTGGTCCTCCATTCATTAAACAGATAGGAAATAACCTTCCTTGTATTCTTTTGCAGGCAGTCTACTGAAGAATTTTCAGTCAACTCATCTGCTACATCGCAAGACTCCTCAAGCTCTGTGACCTGCAATCGCTCCTCTGCTACATCTCAAGACTCCTCAAACTCTGAAACCGACCCCTCAGATATTGACTTTCCAAATGAGCCATTTCAACCTGATCAGAATTACAATTTTCCTATTCGTAATGGGCGACGCTGCCAAGCTAAATGGTTCAAATTGTATAACTGGCTTCATTATAATGAAAAGAAAGATTCTATTAACTGCTACACCTGTACAAAAGCATATCTATCTAGGCTTATCCTGCTACCTAAAGAAGCAGCTTTTCTTACAAACGGGTTCTCTACTTGGAGCAAAGCAGTCAGCGTTTTACCGAAGCACGAGAAAAGCGATCATCATTTACTTGCCCACTCGAAGTTGCTTAGCGCACGGAAATCCACTCCAATAAATGTCCAGCTTTCGCAGGCTACCAGGAAACAACAGAGAGAAGCTTGGGAGGCCATGACTGCGATCGTCGGATCAATTCGATATATTTGACTGCCACAGGTCAACCTCTTAGAGGTAGCGAAGAATCTAACGGAAATCTCATGCTATTGCTGAAGGAGAGACGTACAGATATTTCTGTTTTGGATTCATGGCTCTCTCGCAGAGATAAATGGCTCAGCGCAGACATTCAAAATGAAGTAATCGAACTACTGGCACATACCTTGCAGAGATCTCAAATGAACAAAATGAAAGATGAAACAGCATTTTACTCGGTTATAGCGGACAGTACCACAGACAAAGGATGTGAGGAGCAATTTTCCATCACATTTCGCTACGTCTCTCAGGATAGCTTGGATGTTGCAGAGCTCTTTGCTGGTCTGTATCAACCACCTGACTCTACAGGACAGTCGTTGACAAACTGCATCATTGACGTTATTCGCCGAGTCGGACTAGATGCAAGAAATCTCAGAGGAGTCTGCTTTGATGGAGCTTCTAATATGTCAGGACGACTTAATGGGGTACAAGCGAACTTGAAAAGGATACAACCGAAATGCCTGCATGTGCACTGTTGCAATCATGCTTTGGATCTTGTCGTTCAGGAAGTCATTCGCGAATGTGATTTGCTCAGCGATGTTTTGCTGGTCGTAAAAGATGTAAGTAAAATCATAAGCGAATCATCAAAGCGACGGACATTGTATGAGACTGTTCTTGAAGACGACGAGGAAAGACCCTTGCATCTTCTGGCTGTTTGTCCTACTCGATGGGTTGTTCGAGTCAAGGCAATGCAACGATTTTTGGACAACCTTGATAGAGTGAAAGCAACTGTTAATGAACTAATAGCCTCAAAGGGGAGCACCAGACCAGAAGTTCGGTCGACTTTACGGGGACACGTCCGAAAAATGGAGAAGAAAAAATTCCTAGTGGGAATTCAAATGGCTGTAGCTATCCTGAAGCCATGTGAAGAGGTTGCTGTGACGCTCCAGACGGCAGGACTTCCAGCCTCTGATGTGAAGAGCATTGTTGAGATATTGATTACAGAGCTTGAAGGGATGAGGAGTGACGACAAGTTCAATGAAATTGAAGAAAGTGCTATGATGACGATGAAGACCAACAAAGATTCAAGTATCAACGCAGCTACATCAGAGACTACACGATCATCAAAACTACCTTCGAGATACACATACACTGTCGAAGCTTACGGACATCGAAGAACTGACTCATCGGATAAGAATCTGGAAGTATCTTATTTCGAAGCCATAGATCTGGTAACAGCAGAACTGAAAAGACGATTCCATCAGCCAGATTTTGAAACATTAACTAATTTCGAAAGTGTTCTTCATAGAAGAGACAAAAGTGTCAATGAGTTGAAATCAATTTTGCCTGTTCACCACACTGACTTCAATCTAGAGTCTTTAGCTGCACAGCTACGAATGCTGTCGTCTTTCTTGAAGACGGAAAATGTGGATGATCCAACACAAGCTTCAGCGTTGCTGAAGCATTTAGCCAAACAGCCGAAAGCCGTTAGGATTTTGCTTTCGGAGGTCATTAAACTCATTCAGATAATCATCAACATACCAGCGTCAGCCTCATCTGCTGAAAGGACATTCAGCGCCTTGCGCCGCCTAAAGTCTGAGTACCGATGTACTATGACTCAATCACGCCTAACTCACTTGATTCTTCTTCATGTATTTAAACATCAGACCATGGAATTGAGCATTTCCTCTATTATGAGAGAGTTTGCTTCCCGTATTCCCGAGAGGAAAGCTCGATTTGGCAACGGTGTGTGGTGAGATGTAATGAACTAAAGATGTACATGTATAATCTTCATTTACATAATGCTAGATTTAAGAATCAAAAATTACATGTCGGGCAGAAGTGTATCGATGTGTCGACCTGGTTTTGCATTGACCAGCAGAAAGCGAAGTAGCAGTTGACATAAATTGTACCTAAATGTCACGTCAAAGCCGAACCATCGGATATTTGTAAGTAGTCAAGCAGCTTTGTGACGTCTCTCAAAAAAAGGTTTGTAATTTTTATGAATGGGAAAATTTTGAGACACATTTGTATTTAATAGGCTGACATTGTTTATATCATATAGGTTGACATTACTAAATGCCATGCAGTATAGTGGCGGCTGGGTACTTAGTAGTTCTTTGAATGCTCAGAATTATTTTTATCAAATGTTGCCTTAGTAGACCTACCTTCACAAAATGAAGTTTAGATAGAAATGTCAGTATAGCTGGATTAATCATTGAATTTCAGCGCATCTAACACTTTTGGAACCAGTTTTCATCGCAATATTGTCGTTCAGATGATTCATTGCCATACTCACCATACATACTCATGTTTATAAATTTGTTACATTGATTGCAGTACATGCAGCCTGCACACGTACATGCGTGTAGTTTTATGAGTTTGAGTGAAATATACTCTTTGATTTCTTACTTTTGACTTTTGAGTTACATCATCCCACAAATGATACGTGTAGTACATATGCATGCATGAGAATTATGTCACAAGTCTACTGTGCGCCCATGTGAATAAAATTAGTCTTGTTAGCCTCACTAAATCTGAAATATTCGGGCGATGGTGCTTGAGTATAGGCCTACTAAAAATCGAAGGGTTGTCCATTGAAAAAAATTTGCTACCCCTAGTAAAAAATCGTTCCGACGCCCCTGAAAATGCTTCCATTTCTATTAATAGTGGGAAGTACATACTATCTGCAACCTAGTAAGAATGATTGAGTTTCTACTACGTTTGGTGCATGTCATTTTCCAAAGCTAGTTTAAACTACCCTAGTCCGACTACCTCTAGTACATACTTCTTTCGTGCATACCACCCAATATCATCGACAGCAACTAACCATATACTTTCTGGTGTCTAGAAAGGGTAAGAATTTCCCGACATTATGAATTGTTTTTGTGACAAGACGTATTTTTGTGGCTAAGAACAACGGCAGTGAATATTGGAGCTGAATCGCCGGCAGACCGGCGGTTTACCTGACATTTCTCATTTTACCTGAATCTTTTAATAATTTCATATTGGGGGGGTGTCACGGTCCCCCACACCCCCCCGGTCGCGACGCCTCTGGTTATGATGCAGACCATTAATTAGCTTACACGTATGAAGAAAATGTTGAAATTGGTATAGAGAAATTTCCGCAGAACTATTTAAATGCTGCTTTTGACACATGTCGTCCGAGTCATTGCGCCTCGAATAATCAATGATGCTGCGTTTCGCAAACACAACAGAACAATTAAATATGGAATTGCATTTCCAGTTGAAAAATGGGAGCCGATCTGAATAGCTGCCATTTCACCCAATGTCGGGAATCATCAGATGTGAGCGCTAAGGCTGGTTAAAGCGGAGATGCGCTGTTACTTAGCGCTTTGTTTTGTGATTATCACTCTGAACTAGCGGCTATCTTTTACCGCAAGTAGTACATTTCATTGCGCTAATCAGCGATTGACCTTTTTTGGTATAGCAATTCAGTTGAAATGTTCAACACAATATTTCGAATAATTGTTATCATTATTTCGAGTTAAGACTGTAAGTCTCACATTTTCCTCACTGTTGCGTATGAGGAGTCGTTTGGTCACGGAAGGATTGGTATTTATTATCAGTTTACATACATGCACACCCGTACGCCTGGGAGGTTCAGGCTCGACTGTCAGTAGCCGCGCATTACAAATTTCAAACACAAACACATAAAAGCAATATCACATCAATACAATAAAGAAGATTGCGATAAGGAAGGCTGCCAAACCCAGGCCATAGATGTAGAGATCCCAACCATGTCCTAACTCCCACTGTCATTCGCAGTCACAGAAATCTGGACTTAGATATCAATCGTCACACTCACCATCATTAACTCAGTCAACAATCCTCTGGTAATCAACAAGTAATCAACAATTTACGGGAGTCAACAATTACCTCCGTTTGTCGATGAGCAAGCCTCAAATGTTTTCGTAGTGTGTTGGAACCATGAACTTCTGATTGGAGCAATTGAGTTGCAGAAGCAGATTTCAGTTCACAACTGAACTTCATTAGAAGGATCGGCCGTTTACCAATGGGTCTGAAACCAGCAAAGTTCTCAACTTATTTACGCACATTGCTTCCTCATGATCACCTCGTGATTATCGTAATTTACGCCGACGCATCGCATTTACATCCCTAAAATAATCACGGGGTGATGAAGTCAACTGTTGCATTGCCTAGATAGGCAAACTGAGAAGGATGCTTGTGCATTTTGCGACCAGACCTACAAATGATGAAATACAAGCTTGTAGCAATGAAGGAAGACATCAGCTTTATTTTTCAAGGCGACTCATCCAGCACTTACTCGAACAATCTACAAAAATGTTATCATGGAAAGGTTAATAAGTGTTTCAGCAGAAATTTCGTCATCTTATTGGGAATGAGGATCTACCGAGGGTCACAGTTCCCTATCCTCACTGCAAGCTGAATTGTCGGATACCATGCATACTTTAGAAATAACAATATCCTTTCAACAAGCAAAAAGATCATCAGAGAGCTGACATTGTCGACCGGTGCAGTTAGAGTGAGTGCTGAGTGAGGCAACAATTACCTATGCTGACTGTCCCTTTACAGGGGTGGGCCGATGTGACAAAACAGATTTTCGCACCAAAATAAAATGTGACATAATCAAAAAATAATTGTCTAAAATTAATAAAAAAATAATAGTATTGTCTCGGTAGTGTGACAGAGTATGATGAACTTTAATAGTCACAAAGGGGCATTGACTTCGTTTGAGTGAAACAGCGAATAAGTCTTACTATTATTCTAGTGTTCTTTTATTTTTTAATGATAATTTGTACTATAGGGACATATATCCATATATTTCTCCTTTCTTGCTCCCAAAAGCGATGTTTCCAAAGGCAGGCTTTCATGGGGCCATGAGGGGGTCATATGATGTAGATAATGCACTTAAAAACGAAAATTAAAATAGAAAAGCTTTATAATTTTCAGTGATGCGTGGATTCAGATAACATCAGACGCATCAGATTAGACTTCTTAAAAGAAAGAAATTTGAAATAAACTTTCGACACAAACTCAAACACAATAATCACACCACAGTCAAGTTTCATCGATAAAATCAATTTCATAAAGCAGATTTAGCTACTTTTGAAAGTATTGAAAGTAAGTGCTTGAATTCACAATTTGAATTAGCTGCATGTGAGAACTTTTTCGGATAAAATTCCTATAAGTGTCTGATTTTCAAAAGCTATGTTCAAAAGCTAACCGATGCAACCTCAGGCGAAATGAATTGGATAAGAACTTGAAAAGTTACACGCTTAGGTAGGACCATAATGATGCAATTTTAAATTCCTCCAAGCGGAATCTGATCTTAAAGCAAAATATGCATTTACTATCTAATGCATGTTATCATAATTTTTTCCTTTTTAGCTGTGCGGATGAAGATAAATGCAGGAGGTTATGGAGTCCCGGAAATTGAAGCCAACTCACAAGAAAAATATAGAGAAATATATCGATTTTCAAATTCAATTTTGCGGTTTAAAGTAAGAACTTGATTCTTTTGGAAAATCAGCACCTCTGGTTAAACTGATAATACAGAGCACTCTATCATCAAGATTGGGTGCGAATATCATCTCACTCGATTGCATATTGATTAATTTGAGCAAGATTCAAAATTTGACTTAAAAAATTCAAATATTCGAAAGTCGTATATGCTTAGATTTTGAAGTTTTACAATTTTTTGGTCTCTATGTTTTCGTTAATTTTTGCGATGATATTGAATTTTGGAATATTCAATTGTGTTTTTTCAAAACTGCTTTATTGTAAGGCAAGTCTTACTGCATTTCCAATTCTCAAGATTTTTTATAATAATTTCCGCTATTGAAAACGCATATCCACATGTGCGGAGTTTAGTCTCGGAAATTCATCATCGCTGGGATGTGGGATAGTGAAACATGGATACCATTCTTTCTCAAGTACTTTGTGGCGGCTCTTAAAGTCCCTCACTAGATTTATGTAAGAAATATATTCTTCTTCGTTTGACATAGTTTCGGCTGTTGATTCCTTTTAACTGTCCTTGTTATATTTCAGGAACAAAGCAGTAATAATTTGGCTTACTTACAATTAAGTGTCCCTGCTGAGTGCTAAGCGCCCCAATAACTTATTCAGATGTGATTCAAAAATATCTGTAAACAGGAGATCTTGTTAAAACTGGAAAATTTACATCCCTTTTTATCAGACATGCAGACAATGAAGCATAAAAATCAATTCGCTTGATTTAGTTTCAGACTTCACCACATCTGTAACTGTCTTATCAGCTAGGATGTTTGGGTTGTTGTCACTAGTCAAGTGAATAAATATGCCATTTGAAACCATGGCTGGCATGAATATTCGAATCGCCTGAGTCGAACGAATCCGAACTTGAGATTCGTCGCGCGAATCCTTCATTTTACATTTTTGATTAGGGAATCAAAATATCAATTCTAGTTTCTTCAGACTTTAGGTTTTTCTCGAACGTCCGTCTTTTGTAAAGTCATCGATGACCACACTTATCAGTGCAAATTCAATATCTCCAGATGACGTCCAGCCTAATCATGGATTGCTTGTTTTTGATTTACTTCTGCGTACTACTGTGTGAACACAATTTAAGAATGGGCCTATTCAGAAATATGGATAATTTAACACATGCTAATTCTAGGTATTTGTCTCCAAACGCAGTTATGAAAGATTTGTTCGCGATCAAAAATTTGTTAAAAACTCGATCAGCAATTTATGCGATATTGAGCAGCAATTTCCCGATATAGATACAAAAAACTTTGGTATAATCAGCTTTTATTCTCCGACACAAGTTTTACAAATTCCGTTTTTACATTCTTAGAGAAGGTTTTCGGATTTCGCTTTTTCGGATTTTGTTACTTTTCAACATCGAGAAAATTGGAATAAATAATAGCTACATGTAGTATATTCAACACAATTTCTAAGAACTTCTAGCCGCCCTTAAAGTCGAAATCTAAAAGATATATCTTATTCGTTATTGATTTTCAATGATCTAATTGCGGTTATCTTGCATTAATTACGAAAGTAGCTCCAAATTCCTATTCAGTTATCCGATTCGATAAAAGTATTCCAATTGGGTGGGATAAAGTGAAAATTATCCCGAAACGTCTCCCTTTGCACAGAAAAGGAAATGTTTCATATGTATAATCGATTCTGAACAGCATCCAGAACAATTCCATAATTCAGATGAAATAAAGTTGCTTGTTATTTTCATGCTAGGATAACTTACGTTAATGAGACCACACAATCATGTACGTTAGAAGTATTCCTGATACAGCAAGGGCGACGCATCGTGTTCTAATGTATGGGGGACAAGCTAAAATTAACATGTTATGTGACATATCATGCAAAGCGAGTGCATGTATACTGTATTCCTTACACACCACTTACAGACATCTGTATTATACATTCAAATGCTGAAGTCAATAAATTTTTAAAATCAATAAAATTTCATTAATCAATAAATATTTCAAGAAAATCGGTGCAATCATCGCATTACAATAAGTACATACGAATAACTAAATATCGCACATGAATTCAGTATCTTGTTTGGGATTCGCGCGAATCCATCGGTTAGACGAATCCTTGATTTTTGAAATTGCGCCTGGCTTTTCTCGTAACACTTATATCGGAGCGAAAGTGAACAATCACGCTTGATGCATTCTCTCCGTATAGTTCATTATCACATCTTTTGGACTTATCGTGTTAAGAACCACCCTTCAAGTTGATTCAGGCTGAATGCCGAGAATACAAAACTGCAACTGATAAACGATCAACACTTTCGTAACACATGCTAGGATAACATAGTTATTAATGAATTATCAATGTTATGCAACCGAACAGGTAAATGGAGGTGACAAACTCCAACGCATGAAATACATAATCTTCCTGCAACATTGGCAAGAATCCAGGTGATTTAGTTTGAGGAAAGAGTGTATTTCAGTTTGAAATCTCTATCGATTCATTGCAATCTCATTCTTTGCTTATCAAAGTCTCATTTCCATTTAACTATTGATGCATTCCTGATTAATCGAACAAACAAGAACTTTATCACTTCGATAATTTCATTACTCATGAGATAAGTTTGTTAGTAGAAAAAGCAAGTTATGGAATTATTGAACTGAATACTGAAAACTTTATGTAGCATATTTTCGACGGATGATAAAAGAGAGAAATCACGCTTATGGGAGATAAGGACTTTGACTAAGAGTCGTGATAAGGACTTCTACAATATCGATGGGGAAAATTTGATCATTAGCAGTATAAACGAAGCTATCAACTGACAATAGTCACAATCCAGTAAGATCGATATTTCTTTATTTCAGTATGGACATGGATGGTCGGTGGTCTCCAAATATCAGTAAAATATTTCAATAAGGTTTTAATTGATTGCTTATTTCTTATGCTTTCATGACCAGAGGTGGGCATGGGTGGGTGTGAACAATACTTATTGTTATATCATTGTAGATATACGAACGACGGTCAGATTTGTGGCCATGATATAGGAATTTATTGAGTTTATTGTTTTACGGGACTGCACATAGAGAGACGTAGTGGATTCATCTTTACGGATATTGAAGCGATATGGATCTGTCTTGAATATCGATCAAACATATACTGAACATTTCTATCAAATATTCATTGAATGTCAGTCAAATGCGTATTTTTTAAACAAGAAATTATATATGATAAGATAAAAAAAATTCCTTAAAAATTTACAAATACCTATCGTATATAATCAATAAAAATGTAATGTACAAAAAACTAATCAATTAAAAAAGATCGTGTGATTTCGATGTCAGAAATGTCAATGACGGGTCTTGAAGAAGATCTTGATCCTCGAATACAAAGGATTGCTGTTCTCAGGAGTGTGAATGACATTTTCGTTTGTATCCACTATTTGATGATGTTTTCTGGGAGATGCTGCTTTCTGCTCAGTTTAAGGGAGAGCTTAGTTAAGAATCTTTCAGTCTCTGGGCTGCAGCCACCATTGCTCGAAAAACTAAGTGGTGTGAAAGAGCCATGTTCGATTTCTATTACTCGCTTGTTGTAGCATCTCTTCTTTCTCTTTCATTGCTGGAAAAAGCTGTTTTCAAAGTATGACAAAGATGACTCGGGTCGAAGGGATTGAGTATCCTTACATCAAAGAATGCCCTCTGTCCTCTTTGCCAAAAACCACGTGCTGCAATATCCAGGCGAGCCTCATTTCCTTCGATTGTGCCATTAGGAAGATTTTCTCCTGTTAGAGGTTGTTTAGGTTCAGTTGACACATCACGGCATACTTCTTGCAGTAAACTGCCGAACATTTCCTTCATTTCATCATGTCTTTCCAAAATAAAACCTCCCTTAGGACAAGATTGCATGGTCCACAGTATAATTTTTTCCACAGGGACAGGTGGACGGCATGTAGTTCATTGGCCATCTGTATCTAAGACTCAAAGCATCATAAAACTCTCTTTTACTCAAAATAAAGTTAGGTAAAGTAGTTGACCATGAAGATGCTCCCTTTTGACTTGCTATCTCATTTGCTCGTAGCTGATCACTTCCCATGTCACTGCGGAGTTCTTCCAAGAGGTCTTTTCTAGCTTGTTTCCGAGCTGCTTTGATTTGCGCCTTTATTTCCTTTACTTTCTCATAGTAAACTGTAATTTCTTTTGATTGCTTGATCACACACTGAGAACTTGCTTCCGTGATGCGGTGCGTGAATTATTGTCTTCCGCTTCGGCTATTCGACTGAAAATAGGTATTGATAGGCCACCCATTTCCGCTGGCAAGGATAACAAGCGCCTTTCATTATCCGAACAGGAATGACCATCACTAATAGCAGGTATGAATTCAGAATGAATCCCAACTAGCTAAAAATATCTAGAATTGCTGAATAAGCTGAAGGACAGCACAACAGGCTGCTGTGCGTTTGTCTATCCTGTGTTAGCCGTGCGGCTGATAATCATAAAGATAGCCGAGTGCCAGTTCGCTTGGGCATAGAATAGAAAGATGTCTTCAGTCTGATTGACCTGCAGCACTCAGCAATTGCTGGTTTTACGGCAAATTTCATTAAAAATTTGAAGTATTTGCAAGTATAAATTTTCCGTAGAATTTTCGGCGATTGCTCAACTATTTTTCGCTAACCCCTTGCCTCCTCTGCACCCCCCAAAATCGGTCCTGAAATCACTTTCTGAAGCCCGAACCGGCATTGCGCCCAGGTTATCATCTTGCTATAATTAGTAAGTGCTGCGTTTTAATAAACAATGTAGTCATCAACAAATCTAACTACATATTCCCTTATTTAAGCAAACTATGAGTAATAGGAAGACATGTCCACATTTACAAGTTAGCTGCTCGATTAGCATGGGAAGTGAGCTTTCTCGAGTAATTATTGAAAATGTGCAGAACATAAACTGCCCTGTCCTCTTGCAGCAGATACTAGCGATTGGCCAGAGAATTCTAACTTAATACTGAAGCAATCGGTTTTTCGACGAATTGCATGTATACAGACCAAAGTTTTACCTGAATCTTGAGGAGAATGTGTTTTGTAATAGATGTGAACGTTATTGCATTCTATTTTCCTTATTGCAATTCCCTGATGTTGTCATAGTTTTCGATTTTGAAACACATTATGTCATTTGTTGGCCGTCAGTCGAAAGTGAGTACAATATATACTTGTGGATAAACGGGAAATGTCATCTTTCCCGAAACAATTTTGTTGAATGATTACACGGCAAATTCGTTCTTTGCGCTTGAATATGTTAATAGGTCATTCTAATTACCGTATTTCTTCGACCTGCTGAACGAAGTTGGAACTTTAAAACGTGCGCAAGCGGGACCCGACTCCGAACCCAACCCGAAGAAAATGTCCGGTTGTATTTTATTTTAGATTTATCATTTTCACATGTAGATGCAAATGTAAGATTATTAAGTTTTCTTCTCATTTTTTTGTAGACCGAAATCGGTCTTGTAATCACTTCATCACTGCAATCACTTTATGAAACCCGCACCGGCATTGCTGGTGTATGCTTTGATGTTCACTATTTTAAATGATGTGTAACACGCGGTGCAGATATAGGGAATGTGACATTTACTAGAAGCACAATGAAGTCAGTATATTGTATATTGTAGCGATGTATATTGTAGCAAAAATTAAAGATTCACTCGACACGCTTCGACGGCAGTGTACTATTTTCACTGACGACTTCGTGTATAAAAGCCCACTTGCACAGTAAGCTACCTGTGTGGCAATGTAATATAGCCTGTATTAACGAAACGCGTGGGTTGAATCTTTCATTTTCATGCAATTTTGGAAAGAACATTTTCTCTGATTTGATAATGACTGACCTCCCGAATAGACACCTTTACAAGTGCTAGAATCACAACAAATTTTGATAATCGTTGTGAAGACTATAATTTAAATTTCACAGAGAAGCCAGGTTGGTCAATCACTGTAGATGTATATAACACAGTTTCAACATTCGGCACAAACCAGCCAGTCTGCATGACGGATTAATAAAAATAGAAATATATTTTCACCCATACAATGCCTGTACAGGAGTCATGTACAAAAAAGCGTAGACATATGTGCATAAGATATACTGTACGAGCGACTGCAGTCACTGCAGAGGTGAGCGGGGTTAGTATATTAGGTAGAATAGCAACTCAGCACTTATTAAATCCCCAATGTGTATAGAGTTTCGATTTCATTGAATGAACTTGAGTTGAGACCCAGTGCCACATGTGAGATATGCAAATCCTCCACATGTGAGAGTTTACAAGTCCTCCACATGACAACCTTGGAGAAGTAATATGGTTTGTTAAATTAGCAATTCGATGGGCTACCACGACTTTAAAGCTCAGCCTTATTAAGAGTATTATCTCAAGCGTGATCACATCACAAACTACCTGCCAGGCTGTCACGGAAGGAGCAAAACAACATAATCAAAGAGACTGATGATAATTAACTTTAAAAGATGCAAATGGGTGCACATTACTATTCAGATTCAAGAAATGACGCCTTGTGAATCATAAAATCACGCCGCTGGAAATTGAATTAAAAACATGACATCTCATCCAAAGAAGATTTCAATAAGATCTCAACTTTTCCTTGAAGATTTGCACATGAAATTTCCTTTATCATCACCTTTATTTCCGCTTAATTAAGATGGTTATTAACAAACATTCATTCCTTTTGATATCCAACTTGTTTTATACTACTTATATAGTGACTTCATCTAGGTAGTATGTAAACACAAGAATAATACTCAAAATTTTAGCTTTTTAAACTGCAGAAATAATTTGTTTTGTACCGCAGGAGCTTAATCTTCGCAAAGAACTGAATCTTTTCATACAAAAATTTTCACTGTATACAGATACTTTTTAAATCGACACCACCTACTACATGTATATACTTACTCCATGAGCGCGACTAGTGCACTGTAGGCAGTAGAAATCTATAAGTCCCGCTGAGAGAAGTCGGAAGGTCAATTCACATTTCCCACAAACGTCGGAAGAACACAATCGCCATAAAGGTATGGTATGTATAAAAAGGAATCATGCATGGCCTAAACTAATATGCATTTAGATGGAGTAGATGAAGATCGGTTTAGTGCAGGAAAAAGTACAATATGTCGTACAACGCAGTTGGATCGATTAAGGATATCAGACAATTAAGATGACATTTGTAAGTAATGGTAGGCAATTTGATGTCCTTTCGCTCATTTTACTCAGTGAGCATATCTCTAACGTTTTCTAGGAATATTTTATTCTTAACTGCATATTGATCAGTCCCACAACTAAGCTCTCAGGAAATGTCTCGCTAAATACCTGATGATAATAGTAGCTTTATTGCGTATTAGAGATATGCGGATATTGCACCAATAGGAAATATGAGAGTAGCACGTTTGAGAAATGTCCAAGTACTAAATCAGAAGTAAGAAATCAGAAATTAATTGCATTCATTACGTTGTCACACAAAAGTTGGAGAACCCGATGGAATCAACATTAGATTATGCTCAATGGATGGCTTGAAACTGGGCACCCCTCGCAAGACGCTTTAGTTCATCACAGAATTCTTAAAGTTTCTTCTTTTTTTCGCTGTAGGTCAACACATTTTGCTCAATCTTTCCCATCTGTCTTTAAATTTTGTGTGTTAAATGAAGTGAAGTTTCTTAATGTTACACCCTGCAGGATACCCGTAGCTTGTGACCGACCGCATTGTTGTACATTAGGTATTCCACATAACATTCTAAACATATAATCTGCATAAAAACCCACAAATGGAATACTTTGTATGCCACAATGAAATGACACACCACCCCACAGATTATAATTGTCTTCGAGGATGGATTTCAGCGATGGAGCTGCGGGTATATTGAACACTTTTAAAGTCATTCTTGCATTCGGAAAGTCTAAGAAAATCGCTTGCTGAAATCATTGCGCTAGCGTTAAAGTAAGGAACAGTGAAGGGGATGTGCAATTCGAAAGCACTTCCTTAAATTTTAGAGATTTGAATTTTATGTATAACTTTTCACACTAACACTTCAATTACGACTCGAGCAATCTGATTTCATTCAGATGCTAATGTCAAAAGCTATGCCGGTATGTTATACTCAGATGGGTACTTCTATTCTTTCTCCCCCACAATTTTGTTATTGATATCCGCGATTGTTCCATCGTCAAGGATCTTTTTTCTCCTAAGTGTAGTGTCACTACCGTCGCAAAAGCGTTGAGTTTGTAAAATTCCTCTGGTTTGTAGAAAATTTACAGCACTTTGTCGTTCACTGTAGACAGCAATTCCACGAGGTTCATGATCGCAGCTGTATCTTGCTGTATTCTAACTCATTAGTCAAGTGACCAATCCTTCATCCCAGGGTTCAAGTAAGACTTCTCAGTGGTGTTGTACTATCACTCAATGACAGATGAAGTATATTTTAAATCCAATGTGACTAAGTTTGACGAAATTTGATGAATTTGGAAAATGTAGGGGGGGGGAGATTAGAAGAACCCTCAGATGCTGAGTGTTAGTATGTTTAAACCTAGATTTTTCAGCAAATGCTCTTGAAAGTGTGATGCCTAGAGGGCAGCTTCGATATCCACAAGTTCACATCATTGGTCTTTTAGCCAGCCAGCAATTGACGAAAGTCGTAAAAATCTGCTCATAAGAGTGTGGTAATTTTGATTGCAAATGACTGCTACATGCATGTTCAAAAATACAAGTCTTTTTTATGTTATTTTAGGTCCACTTTTAGTTAATTTGACTTAAAAGTATGTAGGCCTGTATCTTTTTCGATGGGTGCATTGTCAAAGGATTTTAGTTAGATTTGAAGTGATCTGTAATAAATTGTGCCGGACGTGCTCGAATTAATTTCACTTCCCCTGAACTAACTGCGTTGTTCAGGCATTCTACTGAAAGTCATTATAATCTGCTACAACTGCAAAAGTAATGGATGACATCATTGCTACTTCATTGTGAAAGCAAGAGGCGCCGGAGCCGGGTGGGCACTTGTAGCACGTGCCCCCTCACATTTTGTGAGAGAAGAAAGCTGACTCGATTATGTAAAGCTCTTGTTCAAGTTGTTAGGATAGTTATTATTATAAAAGGTAGACTGTGCTTGGATATCAATCTTACTATCCCTATATTTCTGCAGATAGCCTACATATGTTAATTTTTGGATTGGATTTTCGTAATGCCACATCTCTTTAACAATAGCAACCGCTTCCAGGCGACCTCGGACAATCGATCTAATGATTCAATGCCTCCGGCACATCTCTTTGTTTTTAACCGAATCACATCAGTCATTAAGTACATCTTAATCCGACAAAATTTGTACGCTGATAATTGCAGTCAGCAATGGTATGACGGGCAGCGAATATGTCTAGGGTTCTGGACGGTGTTGCTAAATGAATACATAGAGATAGAAAATCGGATTTATACATTCATTGTAACAATCATCTTCTACATCTTGTGTCGAAAATTTGTGTAGAACATGTGAAAAAAATAAATATTGCATAAAATTCGTTCAAAAAATTTAGCGTATTTGTTTCTGTATCATCTTTGAGAATGTCAAATTATCAACATAATTCAACGACTTCAAATGCCACAGCTCACCAGTTGTCCAACCCGTTGGATAATTGCAAAAAGTTGTAATAAGTAGTATTCTCTATCATTATCTTGCTCTGCATAGAACTTTGAAGGACATTTCACGAAGCACAAAAGATCAATCCGCGAAAACGATGACAGAAAGTTTACTCAAGAAAATAACAAAATTTTCAACCTAGCTTTGGCTCAAAATTGAACAGATTGCAAATTGGATATTGACTTTGAGAATTCGTTGTCAGAACGACAATTGCAAATTTTTAAAACACAGTTTTCCTCTCCTGAAATCTGCTTTATCGATTGAGACTGCAAAATTCTTCACTAAAAACAGCTTGACATCCGTCTCTGTGTTAGGCCTAACTAGATATACATTGTATATCTTTTGTTCAGTTCTGTCAGTGCAGAGAGAACATTTTCTTCAATCAGAAGAACAAAATTTAAGTTGCAAAGCAATATGTCAGAAAAAAGATAGAACAATTTGTTGGTACATAAGGAGCGCACTGATGAATTGTCAGTTGATGCCATAGCGAAGCCATATGTCGACTTTCCCTTTTTGGAAGATTTTGTTCACATGTTTCTTATCATTATATATATTTTTTATAGCTACATGTAGATTTGCTTTACTTAATAACGCATGGCGCTAATGAAATAACATGTTTAGAGCAATTCGTGCTAGTACAGCAGTCAAAATTCTTAAATATGACGAGAGACGTTTCATGCTTCAATAGTTATTTCGACATTAAGGAAGTCAGAGAAAATTGATGAAAGTCAAATGGATGAAGGAGAGGTCTACAAGTACATAAAACTGAAATGTATTCAAATCTTTGTGTAAACTATCTACATTCATTTAAATTTATTTAATTTTAAGTACAGTTTTTAACCGAGCATCTTCTGGACCACAAGGACGTAATAAGGGACGAGTAGTGAGTGCGTTAAGTACAATTTTTAATAAATTTCTGTGCGATTGATAATGCCTTTTAGTGGATATACAGTAATTAACCTTAAATTCAATTGAAATATCAACTGAAATTTGGTGCGGCTTTGTTGGCTTAAAGAGCATCGAACTGGTATCATATCGGTGTCCCCTCACTTTGAATATTGCTCCGCTGCCTCTGGTGAAAGCCCTAAATAATGGTGAATTTAGTACCCCAATAATACAAAATTCATTCTAGAAACACATGATATAATTAATGATTGTGCTGATAATTTATACCTATAGTGTGATCGTTGTTATAAGCCTGCATGTGCTAATGATCGCGCACTTACGTGAACCTGTTTAATAAACATATTTTTTTCAGTTTTCGACACAAGGCCCCAAATGAATTTGATGTTCTTTTACATCAACCTGCATTAGTTTAGTTTCATCAATAATCATTTTAGTGCAGTTCATCGGAGATCAACTATGTTGCAAAAATACAGCTAGAATGATTTATCTACGAATTCCAACCTTCGAGTGTCATGTCCACCAGCATATATTGACAAACAAACGCTTCAAAAATTGCCAAAACGGAAGGATTGGCAGAAAAATAAATAACTGCTTCCTAACAATTGGAATAATCAGAATAAATCATTTCAAAGATTTATTTATATTTCAACTTATTTATAGACGCCAATTCGATTAGCTACAGTAAAATCAAAATATATTTACATCTATACTGGTATAATAAAATTTGGATTGACATACATCCTGTCATAAAATGCATGCTTTATATTGGAGAGCCAGGTCCCCATTTGCTATTTGACTTACGACAGCGATGACACAAAACCAAGATTTCTGGATCGACGCCATGATGATAACAAACTGAAGCCAAAAATTAATAGCAAGATTGAGCCTGAATGCAGAAAACTACCAAGTAAATATCAGCGCTTCATCCAAGACGAATACAGTTTCCGCCAGGGCGAGTAGTATGCTTCCGCTAACCACCTAAAAATTCGTTCTGCAACTGCTAAAAAGTTAGCCCCCCTACCGAAAAATCGTTCCCGCGTGTCTGAAGCAAAATGTCACAAATTAAGGCACTGCCTGTATATCTTCGACAAACTATCAATGTACGAACTTACTTGATCAGAATAAAATAAAAACCACACCAGTAGGGAAGTATTTTTTTCATGATTACGGCTGTCTAAAAGTCATTACTAGTCAGTCGAAAGCTTGAAAAATATTCCCCCTACTAGTATGGTTTTTACTTTATTTATTTAACTACGAGTAATGCTTCCATAGCATTACTACAACTTACTTGATCAGGGCAATCTCGCATGATACTGGCTTAGCCTACCTAACCAAAATGTTTGATCTAATAATCTTTTGACAGCAAAGATCTGACGTAGTACATTGAATATCTAAAGAGAATGACGACTATATACCTTTTTCCACAGCTGTTGTCAAACTTTCCATAATTGATGTCAATTTCCATTCACGCATTGTTAATCAATGAATACATCGAAATGAAGATATCTACATCCATTGTTCCACGGTTGAGGACAAAATTTGTACACTTGATGTCAATGTTTAGATATCTATGGTATTTTTAGCCAATAACATCAATGAATCTTTTTGCATGCTCAGAAATCGAATATTTATTTTTGTTATTCTTGTGAATGTTTTGATGATTGACCCCAAACTCCTCAGATTTCTATATATACTCGTACATAATTTTTATATTTTTGCATGCCTTCAAGTGGACAGTCGCGAGCATAATCGTTTCATCTAGAATAGTCCTATTTACTCTGTGCACAGTCATTGTCATAAAAGAATTACGAATTTATAGGGATCCTCAGACGAATCGAAGCATTTTATGTATAGACCTATTCGTGGGATAGTGTTTTATGGTGTTATACGAAAATGCGACATTTCAAAAATGAATTTATTGTATTCAAAAATAAAACTCGAATTCACGACATCGGTCTCTGCATTGTAATGCTTTGCTGTCGTGCCACATCGTAGCTTGAAATTGATCTTTGGACGTCCAGAGATGAAAGTTGGCGTTTTACTGTCCTTTTGAGGCATGAAATGGCAACTGCGGTGATATTCAAGAATGGTGAATATCGCGGAAGAGAGAATACGGTATGGCCATCATTAAAATGCGGCACAGCTTTAAGTGATGGGCATTGTCTTGAATAATTTTCAGATCAGTTTTGGGTCCAACACTATTTGCAGCTTTTATGGGATGCATCAATCTTCCTTTTGGAAACATTGAATGTGTGTTATATGCAGATGATGTGACAGTTGTTGAATTTGTACAACATGATGGTTCTTCTTCAGTCGATCTTGGTATTTGTGAGTCCATATTTCAAGGTAAAGGGTTGTCCTTGAACAGGTCAAAGTGCAAGCAATTGACTATACAGCGTTCCACTGGTGCTACCATTGCACATGAGAATGGTTTTGTAAAAGAAGAATCCCTTAAACTTCTCGGCATAACTTTAAATAATCGTCTGAAATGGAATGTCCAAATTTCACAACTCTTAACAGCTGCATCTCGCAGACTTTATGTGATTAAATCTCTGAAGTCCTTCTTGCCGTCTCATACTCTGATAAATGTATATCATTCTCTGATAACTCAGTATTTTCTATATGCATCCCCTGTGTACGGTTGTCTTCCCTCAACCCTTTGTGATCGATTGGAAAAGTTTCAGAGAAGAGCCCATAGACTTATCTGTAACTCTACTTGTTCCTGTGACAAATTTCCCCCGATAGCCGAGAAACTTGAATTTTCTGCTTTGCGTCTCTTGCAGACATCAGAGATAAACATTTCGCATCCTCTACACAACTTGGTTCCTGAGAGATTAAGTGTTACTAAGAAATTAAGAGTGCCATGCTCCAGCACGACACGTCGATTGAATTCATTCTTTCCGTGGGTTTCATGCCTACAGAATGGTTTATGTTAGTCTACTTATTTTTTTTTGTTCCTTTATGTTTGACCTATTGATTTCACTGTATTCGTGTCACTTCTTTATTTATATTTCTTAACCGTATGTCTTGATTTGAAATCTGTAACATTGAATGTGTAACTTTGTGATTATCAGTTTGTGAATAAACGCTACTACTACTACTACTACTACTAATTACAATGTCTTCATCCTCCAATAATGAGGAAACTTCACCGATGAAAAATGAGTATGCATACGTAGTCATTCCACCTTCAATGAAAGTGAAATGAACGAAGCCAAATTGTGAAGATACAGCGAGACAATCAGTCAAATTCGGACCTCGCTGTTCCTGCACCAGTCTCACCGCTCGTGTTCCACGTGCAGATCGTCCCTGTGTTCTGGCTGTCGATGGATTGAAACCGCACTTGTCAGTGTAGATTAGTGTCTTTTCAACACCACCGCCCATCATCCACTCAGCGTAATCTCTGGGCTCTATTTTTACAAAATCAGAGTTCCAATGGAAAGGAACCGCTCGTATCAACTTTAATGTTTTCAGAACACCATCAATAATAACACTTTCTCATTCGCACAGTATTTTATTTGAATATAATAAGCGCGCATAATTTAAAAGATTTCTAAAAATAAATAGTAATATGAAATGGATAAATTGTTGTCTTGTCTTCCAAATAGTAACGTGACAGAACTCGACACTGTTGTTAAATGTGGCAGACACATCGCAAGTTCTTCACTATTTGTATGTATTCCTGACATTTTTGTAATAATGCTTGATCAATCTGCTATCCTAAAGGTTCTCTAATTCCAGACTTACACTGTAAGAAACAGAAACTGGAAACTGTCAAAAATAGCTCCGAAAATAAATCGTCGCAGAAAGAGAGCAAGAAAGATTTGAGATCAATGGCTTCACTAAAAGTAACCCACGCTGTTCTGACACCACAATTAAAAATACACCAAACATAAACGACATCAAAATTTCATTACCAAAAGGACCGAACAAAGGAATGTTATGGGAATGGATATCAAAAGATCTAGATAAAATAACACATCAATTAGAAATACTCGAATTCTTAAATGCTATGTATCCAACACGCTCGGGAAAAGAAAACACGAAGTAATAAAGCAGGCAATTAGTTGAGTATTTTCATGAAAAGTTGATCAATTATTTGACTGCAGGTCTCCAATGTGATAAAGCAGCTATTTGAAAGACTCCAATAACATCACAGAGGAATTAGACTAATATTATACATTAAACTTCTTTAAAAAGTTAATGAAATTTTGGTGAATCCATTTTTTACTTCGATTTTTGCATGATATTTGAATGCTTGTTTAAATCTTGCCATGATATTAGTTTTTCAGCGTCAATTCAAATTTCATCCCATTAGGAGGTTCGCATGAGAAAACAAAATTCCTTGAAGTAGTTGACTAAATTTACGAAATATATTATTGTGTCCATGTTATCGCAATTAAACTTTGGGAAGTTTTGTCGTTTAACAACACATGCTTTCACTAATTACAGAGAAACAAGCTCGTGCCTTCATAAGGTTTCATGATTATAGAAATGTAAAGATTTTAGGTCTCAGACATCAATAGGTAGCATGAATCGCATGTGCTCAATTTATTGGGAAACCGCCTGAAAAAATAATTCATCGCATTGCAAAGCATGGAATGATGTGTACTAAGCTTATAATGCTTTATGACAATACATATTTGTTGTTATTTCTTTTGAAATGCTAAAAATAGCTATGAAAATGCTCAAAATTATGAATAATTTGTTCTCTATTAGGCTGCACATTGACTTTATACATCAGTGGTTCCCAACCTTTAAATGTCTCAGTACCACTTGAGATTTGCACTTTCGGCGCGTACTACTTAGTCTCAGAGAGATTCTTTTTATGCTAGGAATGAAATAATTCTCTTCCATTAAACAAAATGAAAGTATGAAACTGATGCGCTTGTAGTCTCACGTTTTATCTAATGAGATTTCCTAAACGGTGGTGCACAATGATAGGATGCGTGTACACTTTCAATCGATGCAGTGGAAAATTAGATTTTACAAAGCAAACTCGCGTAATTTGAAAATCTATGTTCCGAGAAATCGATCTCTGAAGATCACGTAGATATCTACATGAATGCTTTTTTAAGATACTCTGTCAAATATCTACGATCAAATACATGTTGTTTATCGTTTTTTAAGAAGCGTTGCCTATTTTGTGAATACTTTTTGGCTTGCCAGTTGAATATACAGTAGCGCTCAGCAAGTTTGCATCAAGCCTGAAATTTGCAGTTAATGTACGTATATCCCTTTGAAATCAAAATCAAAGTAGAAGCTCAAAGTGGTAAGAAAGAATTTATTGAAACTTGCAATAGAACAGGTAATTAAGATAGAAAACACTCAAAGTCACTAATATTTCGTATGCCCACCATGGCTTTCGATTACCGAGGCTACTCTCCTTGGCATACTCTCCACCAAATGTTTGCACATTGCCTGGACCTCTTCATCTCGATTCCAGATCCGCACGAAGGACGAAGTTATGTCACTGCGAGATGTAGTTTTACAGTCTTTTAGTCTGTACTTGACAATTCCCCACAAATTCTCAATCGGGTTGAGATCGGGAGATTGGGCCGGCCAGGTCATGATGTTCAAGTCCAGTTGTTCAAGACAGGCCTTGGTTCTTCTTGAGGTATGACATGGCGCGTTGTCTTGTTGAAACACACCAGAGCCATCTGGAAACCATTCCAACATTTGCTGGCGGACTCTTCCTTCGATGACATGCTTGATGTAGTAGGTGCTGTCCATATTGCCTTCGACGACGTGCATTCTACCGGTCCCATACCAGGAGAAACACGACCAGAACATGACACTCATGGGAAACTTTTTCGTCAGCTGGAAATGTTCGTCTGTAAGCGGATGACCGTCAATAACGCGAACGTACCGGCATTTTCCATTGCCTGCGTAGACCATGGTCTCGTCGCTCCAGACAACCTTCTTCCAGCCTCCATCGTCCATTCGCGATGTTCAAAGGCCCACTTCAGTCGAGCTTCCTTGTGCTTTTCGGTCAGGAATGGTCGTTTCGCCGGCGATCGAGTTTTACAGCCCGCCTCGATCAAGGCCCTCTTCATTGTTGAGAGGCTGACGTCTTCACCTTTAGCTCCAAGTTCTGTCTTTATGTCTTGGGCTGTGGCTTTCGGGCTTTTCACACACAACTGGCGAATATGACGGAGGTCGCGGTCCTCGAAAATTTTGTTGTGTCCGCCACAGTTCTCGTAGCTTGTCGTGAAATCGCCAGTCTCTCGGTATTGCTTAAGGACACGTTGGACAGTCGATTCATTTGTTCCAACAGCCTCGGCGATTTCTCTCTGGGTTTTTGAAGTATGGTCAGCCAAGATAATTATTTGCGCACGTCGTTGGTTTCTGTCAGTCATCTTCTACTCGTGATAGAGTCACAAACTGATCGTATTCATACAGACTCATGGTATGCGATCGATCATTCATAAATTTAAATTTAAATTATATTAAAATTATATTTAAATTAAATTATATCTGTAGATATCTATGCATCTCACGGAACGCAATGCACTAGAGCAATATGATGCTGACGGCTGACTGACGATAAAATGAGCAGCTGAAGAGATGGTAGGAGTCATAGCTATATTTTGATGCTTGATGCAAACTTGCTGAGCGCTGCTGTATATTTCCATGCCATCAGCATTTTCAGACTGCGTGTTTTTGGCTTGCTGATCTTCAATCATCATCTAAAATGCATTATTTTGCTCTGTCGATTTCAACCTGTCGGTCGCTCAATAGATGTAATTGCATCGACTGTCGCATTTATATAAAAGCAACCTAATACAAAGTTTGATGTGACAAGATGAAATCTATGCACAAGACAAATCTCCCGTCTTTAGAGACTATGAAAAACGAATAATTCCATCGAATTTTTGTCGTCGATCTAATTTACTCAAGCTGACCAACACTTTTCCTAATAGATTAAATTATCATCATGATACACACAAACTACCTTGGACAGGTACTCGCGTACCACTAGTGATACGCGCACCACAGGTTGGGAACCTTTGAACTATATTCACACGAGCGCTTTGAATTAAACTGATATACATCTTGGACAAAGCAAATGAATTCTACTGCATTTCAACGACACATACCACTTAATAGAATAAAAAAGTTAACTAAGGTATTAGAGGATGTGTCTGTGGATAAAACACAAGATTTCTACAGATTGTAAGCAAACACATCGCAGAATAGAATGCATGTTATGTGATACATTTAGATTGAAGAATGACATGGTATTCCTAACTTGACGATGTTTGCTGCTATTTATCCACTCTTGACAACAAAGGTCTGTCGCACTACATAGAATATCTAAAGAAAACAAAGGACATCAACACCCTTGATTCCCCGAACGCACTCGTCTGAGCCAGGAATTGAACCGAAGTCCTCGATGGACATGAGCTCACAGCTTCTTCAAAAGGCCTCGCTGACGATTCAAAAGGAATGCGAGTGAAGGCAGAAGTCATCTCCAAGCGATATCGACAGCATATTGTCCTATTATTAGTAGTGTCCCGATGCTGTCAATCTGCAGTGTGACGTAGTCGAATGACAAGCTGATAAGCTGTCTCGCTACAATATGAATGCTTGTAGCATTTTATTAATAATAATATGGACAACAACCTGTCGATGTCACTTGAAGATGACTTGGGCCTTCACTCGTTGGTGTCATTGACTTAATAGATGTTATTCTCTTTAGATGCTTAATAATCTCCAGAAGCAGCCTCGAATTCCCATTAAAACAAAACAAAGTGTTATATAAAAACTAGTATGTATTTTGATTGATAGCAAATGTCTGACAGAATAACCGCACATGAGAAGAGTCACATTGATGATGCAGAATATAGAAACTTGTCTGCTCTGGGGAATCCATCTCTGTGAGTAACCGGCTTTTCCCTAAGCACACCAAGATCACGAGACGGCAGACTCACGTCATGCATAGACAGATCAATCCAAGGCAGTCCAATCAGCTGATATTCCTCAAATCCAGCTAACATCACGCTACGAGATAATGAATCTCTTGTTTATAAAATGGTTGATAAAATGGTTTGGTTCTGTTTATAAAATTACATGTGAGGAGGCTGATTGTGACTGGGTCTATGTGGGTGAGACTGCTCGCCCCATTGAGCATCGTCGGAAAGAACATTGTCGTGCTCTTCGAGACAAAGATGTTTCTCGCTCTGAATTGGCCCAACACTCAGTTTTTTGCAACCATAATATAGACATTCATAGTATCACTGTCATTGATAGAGAACCAAGATGGAAGAAACGGATTGCGAAAGAGTCCTTATGGTCACGTCGTCTCAATTCATCTAATCGAGTGAAGCATTCTTTGAGTGCGGCCTGGGATTTTTGACTTAATTTGTGCCCCTTTTTTCTGTTTTGTATCTTCACAGCTAGTTACTTTGATTTTCTTCCGTCCTTTTATTTCGATTTCGCATCATCTTACTGTTTTAATTTTGTCGAAGTAGTCTGGTCTTATCATGTTTTCATAGCATTCTACTGTGATAAACTTCATCCCTATGAACTCTTTTCATCTATGCCAATTTTGTCATTTCATTCGCCTGAAGATGGACTCCGGTGGTGTCCGAAAGTACTCGCAATAAACTGCGTATAAAACATAGATCTGTTTTGACGGGACTCCTCTGATAAATAGCAATGGATTCAAACCCGTTATTCGAAACTATAATGAATCTCGTTTTCAAGCAGATTAGTCACCTTCTATAAGATAAGCAGACGATTTTCTGGTCTTCACTGGTGGAGGGACGTAAACACCGTGTTGACTTGCCTTACAAAATGGTGACTGTTGATACTTTGCTCTCTGTTGACCTGACTAATTACGAAAAGTCGATCCTTCAACTCAAACGCTTAGGTCGTGATACACCGATTTTTGTGTTCCCCGGTAAAAGGCAGTGTAATTTAGAGCAACAATGTCGCAAATACGAGTGGTTGACAGCCTGTCCAGTCCGGAAATCGTTGTATTGTTTTCCTTGCTTGATGTTCAAGAGAAGGGTTTCCCTATGGTCCTCACAGATGGGTTTAAAGATCTTGGAAATTACACGAATAATGTAAATAAACATGTCAAATCTCCTACGCACATCGCATCGGCAACTTCATTAAAACTTCTTGGCAAAGTTCGATTCGACAAGGTTGATAGTGAAGATGCCAGAGTAAGTCGAGCCATGTATAACAACAAGGTACTCAAGAATCGAGAGTTTTTTAAACATCATGTTCGAGCAGCCACTTTTTTAGCTTCACAAGGTCTTGCTTTTAATGATGGTGTCTATGATAGCGGAAATTTTATTGAGCTGATTGGTTTGCTGGGGAAATTCAGCTCAAATGCTATGATTGAAAATTCACATAGTGAACTCCATTCATCATTTTCGGAACTTTCAGCTGAAATTCAAAGTGATCTTATTGCTTGCATTTGCAAACAAGTAGAGGAGGAAATCGTTTCAAGAATAGAGAATGCATCTTGTATCTCTTTAATGGTTCGTGTCGGCCAAAGTTCGTGTGCCGACGCAGAAGCATTATACTCACAACTTTGCAAGCTCAAAACAGTATTCTTAATTCATATTTTCAAGGAAATTTTCGAACTTTCTGATGTAATCGCGGAAGAATTACAAAGTTCATCAATTAATCCGGAAAATGTTTCTGTGAAGGTAAAAGACCTCCAATCAAAATTGACCGAGATGCGATTTGAAGAATCAGTTAATAAATTTCTTGAGTTCTCCAAGACTTTTCGTCATCATCGAACATCCCGGAAGCGAAACGCCGATCGAGGGCTTATCACAGTATTGAATTCTGTTTGCTCACAGTTTGATGAAAGTGATATAATTGAAAGTACTGAATTAAAGCAACTCATGTTCGAGGTCATCGACGTTTTACAAAATGAATTACATGTCCGCTTCAAAGACTTTGAATCTCTAGCATGGATTCGTCTATTTCAGCCGCAAAATTTCGCACGTTTGAGACATGATGCAGGAGAAGTTGTGCATTTAGTAAATAGCCTGTCTACATTTGATCGTTCTTTAGTCGAAGACAAAGACACATTTAGAAATCAACTTCATGTCCTGTACAGTGATTCAGACCTCCAGCATGTGATTCACGAGAGAGGAGTAAATGATCCCGCATCGTTGATGCGATGTATGCATGAACTAGACTTGTTTGAACCTCTTCCTTTATTATCACATGCTCTAATTGCTGTCGTCACTATTCCAGTTACAAACATGTCTAGTAACCGGTATTTCAGTGTTTTAAGAAGAATTAGACGCTATCTCACATTATCCATGACTGAGATGAGATCGAAGCAACTTCTCATGCTAAACGTTGAGCGTCATCTGCTGAAAATCATTTCTTCTAAGTCTGATTTTTGTGACAGTGTTATCACACGTTTTGAGAAAGAGAAGGAGAGAGATTTGGATTTGTTATTCCTAGAATGAAATTATTGCCATGTTTGTGATCTCGTGCCACTTTTTATAGCTGCCTCTCAGTCATATTTTCGTTTGATACATACTGATGTTTTCATATTGACTCCTTTTCAACATTTGTAGCTGGTCCGTCCTGGGTTCACAAAATTGAGAAAGTAGCTGGGAGTTTGGAGGTTCCTTGTTTCTTTTTCACAATCGTCGGACTGACGATGATGAACACTTCAGGTGCTCATTTGTTTTGAGAACTTAACTAAGCTGTGTCACAGAATGCTTAAGTGATTTTTAAATATCTTTCAAGTATGAAATATTCTTCATTTATATATCTGTTGGTCTAACTTTACAGCCCATCTGTAACAATCAGCATTTATATTTTTTGGATCCATGTTCTCTACAAACGAGGTGCTTTTTGCTAAAAATGGTTTGACACTTACTGGCACATCTCGGAAATAGGGACGCGCTTATTAAAAATGGCCGGGTTGGCTTCACAGACGTGACACAAACCAAATGGTTATTATTCCGAACCTTAAAATGAGAAAGACAACGAAAAGCACTGCGGATTGGATGCTGATTGCTCAATATTTTTATGTTCGCATTCAGATTTACCTTTTCCGTAGTACTGATACCGGTTTGCTTTTCTGTTGCGCTTCCATTGTTTAATTTTGCTTGGGTATCTGAAGATTGCGGATTGACGAAAATCTGAGCCAAGTTTTCAATAACTTCATCTTTGATATATAACTTACTACGGATGGAGATCCTATGAATGATTCAATCTACTCATGTGTTTGATCCGCTAGTTTCATCATTAATGCGAATAAGATGACAGATTCAGCAGACTAAGGGCA
This sequence comes from Prostheceraeus crozeri, assembly GCA_907163375.1. Classification (NCBI taxonomy): domain Eukaryota; kingdom Metazoa; phylum Platyhelminthes; order Polycladida; family Euryleptidae; genus Prostheceraeus; species Prostheceraeus crozeri. The sequence continues at coordinate 46,812 of CAJQUW010016351.1, forward strand.
CAGCAAAAATTCGCGATTTCCAGCAAATTAAGACAAACAAGTTGGACTACATCTATTGATGGCCAACATGACTGAAAATAGATTTTCTGCTTTTTGTGGGTCTAATTCATATCCAAAGTTGGGTATCTACTCTTACACTATCAATAATAACCATGCAAATTGATTTATAAAAAATTGATCACAGTTGCATTGAAGTGCAAACTGCTATAACTTGCAATTGTATGAGTTTCTCTTAAATTTGCAGCATGCATCAAATTTGGTCGAATTCAATATTTTAATGCTTCAAGTTTTAGATAACAACGACTTTCCGTTTTCATCTTGTAGATTAAATGACACTGATTAACTTGTCAATTTTTGTATCAATGCATTGGATCAGCCATGTTTCCAAATAAGTCATAAGTCATAAGTCACAAATGTTTATTCTGAAATATACAGAAAACGCAAAGCGATGGCCTCAAGGGCACTTACAAGTAAGCGTTGATAACACGTGCAACATATGCATACGCAAAGTTTAGCATCAATAAAAAATACATGATACATATATTTGCAAATTTACCGAGTGATCATGATGTACATGCACATCATAAACAAATTATATGAGACCTATATTTACAAATTTTAAGAGTCATCATTATATACATCATATACCATATACAAAATACGTGAGATCTATAGGGCCTATATTTACAAATTTGAAAAGTGATGATCACGACATGATAAGAGTTCACTGGATGGGAGTCCTCACAATGGATGCATCGTTTTCTCTCATACATGTATCTTCACAAGATGTTGTCAAATTCAATGGCCATCAAACAAAAAAAAAATTGAAAATCGATCATTTTTAAATGAATGAAAGTTTTTTCATCAGGAGTCAGTGTGAAGAATACATGATTGCTACACAGGAGAATCAATTATTTTGCACTATACACTATTCAGTACCTTCAAGCTAAGCTCGAAAATATTTCTGTTGTGAAGGGATGCTATTGGGAAATAGTGACGATATTCAGGGTTCGTACGGTTTGTGAAAATTTGTAAAAGTTTGTGAATTTTGAAAATAAAGTTCAAGGCCCTTGAAAGCTTGTGAATTTCACGATTTTTCAGGAAAGTTTGTGGAAGTTTGTAAATTTTGCCTCCAGGAAGCCGTACGAACCCTGGAGATTGAATCACACTGCACCAAAAAAGAAGATGGGCACAATTTACCAAAATCGATCGTGAATTTTCTGAAGGAATCTAGGAGGCGAAGACATCCTCTGAAGTGATGAAGAGATATTTCTGAATCATTACAGACAATCCTTCTAAAACTAACAGCTCTGATAACTGCAGTGCAGTTATAACAAGCAAAATTTCATCAGCAAAACCGAGTGATAAGCTTGGATCCCATCTTCATCTTATTCACTGATTAACTGATTCTTAGCATTAGATTCTTAGATTAGTCTTCTTAGCATTCTACCTGTTTCAGTCGAAGCAGAGAGAGAGCGTTTTCCATTACAGGTTATTTTCGATTAAAGATTCAAGCAACACAGACAAAGCACTATATGTGTTTCATTCACTCAAACATTCATCAGAAAGAAAGTCATTGTAGTTGAAGATTGTGACTTTTTTTAAATGCCGTACCCGCACATATTTGTTGCTACATGTATATCATGTATATTTGTTATGCATTTGTGATTCATCATTCGTTCGATGAAAATAGACATTATAGATTCATTTTTGTGTTCACATGTTGAGCCTATTACTCAGTTACCGAAATACCAGTATTGTGAGAATGATTCAGTTTTCTGACCCTTAAGTAAAGCTCCACACGGCTATAATATGCAATCAATTATTCGCTGCTCTGTGGCTTCATTAAAGTCATGTTTAATACTACAGCAGTTAATGAAGTAAACCCACCAGAATCATTCATTCGTAATTTGTGTTACACTTACCACAGTTTTCCAGTTAATTAATGTTTCTATGCAGTTACCATTGAATGCCGGAACGGATATTATTTGCAAATGACATTGTTAGATAAATTGCATTGCTAACTATCATTTTGTATTGATGACAACAAGGGTCTCCATTACAGAAACAAAACTGATGCAATTTTCTCCGCTTATTTTGATGTTTAGATTTTCTTCACTTGACAAGTACTGAAATGAGATAAAGCGCTTGCTCGGAAGTCAGCAACACATCTAAATATTGAACTGCAATGCTGGATATAGTCAATAATCATGAGTATGAAGATTCTGAATGTACTAAAGCCGATTTTATGTAATTAGAATTTCCCAACTCTTCAAAAATATTAATTATCTTTTCATTTATTATGCTGATGATGAAAATTTTCAATAATGTTGCAGAGAAGCGTTGTAATATAACTTCCATTACTATTCTTGTGGCTTTATATAGGATGATTCAATAAGTATGCCAGACTTTATTTTGCCCTGGTTACGGTGAAACGCTTACTATCATGATTCAGTGTTGCGACCCCTGTACGGTATGTGCTTACAGATCAAGTAGCTTGCATATTATTGAACAAGTGACTATGAGTTACATAGTTAATAGAAATCCCCTTTTAAACATACCATATACATTTTCTAGCAGTATTTTTTATACCATGCACATTTATTGACCATTACATACCTTAATGCATGGTAATATTTTTGTGTATTTCATTTTATACATCGTGTCTAATTTTGGAAACATGTTTCCGCATGATTTGCATGTTTCTCGCATCTATAAAAAAAAGAATAAATCACATAAATTTTTTGATCTAGTTTTAGCTAACTCAAAGAATGCACTGCTGATGTTCGTTATGTGTATGTGGTATAGCTTCACAATAATGAAATCCACATCTCAACTTACTTCATGTTCTCATGACTTCAAACATTTGCTTTTGTTCTGTAATTAACAGATAAAACGCCAATTATGTGAGCGTGAAAACCCTTTTAAAAAGTGCAATCTAATCATCGAGAATGTTGTTCTCAAATGCTGATATCACAGAAATTATGCACATTGTCCTTGTTATTGATGTCAGACATACAGAGCAATGTATTTCTTTGCTTGCCTTTGAATGCCTATTGAATCTACCTAAAAATTCATCAAACAGATTCGAAAATAGAAAGGTTTTTTTGTAAACTCTTCTACACGCTTGAATTGACTGGATAGAGTATTTATTGAATCTGCATGTAGTTTGTAATATGTCGAGTTTTTGTCATAGAGCAGATATGATGCTAAGTATTGAATCTGCAACGCCAAATAAATCAGGTTATTATGCTTCCATTTAAAGGTTGTGCAGATCTTCTTAAATTCCACCTGGGATAAGATGGCTATAAATACCATAATTTTTCTAATTAGTGCCCACTGTTTAGAAATACATTACTTTTGCATTGAGTTTCTTGGTATTAAACGAGAAGGGCTTCAATTTATCTGATTTTGATAGAGATCTTGCCTCAAATAATTCGCTTGAATGTCAATTAAAACTCTATGAACTGCGGGAACTCAATGAGATTTCCGACGACCTCTTACGATCCAACGATACCCTTGTAAATCTCAATCACTGCCACGTGTGTGAAGTTAAAGGAACCATTTTTGTTATAGCTTAATTCTAATCAAAACAGCTGCTATGTTGTCAATTTCAGTCTCCTGATAATAATATAATAATAATAAAATCTTTATTTTAAGAGGATAACACTGGTAGCAATAGCCATTCTCTTGGTATGTCTATTGCAGTGATTCTCTGCAAAAATTAGAATTTGAAATTTTAATGCCAGTAGGTGGATCCGCGAACTTCACAGCGGACCCACATAGAGGAATATCTTTGCAATGCGGGCGAGTTTTGCAAATCTAATTACAGATTTGTGATTAGGAGCTTCAAATTAGTAGGAGAGGATGGATTATGCTGAGAAATTCTTTGTATTAAAAAATGGTTCCGCTAACTTCACAATCAGCTTGCAGTAAAAGTGAAATTCATATTTCCGGGTGAAATCTGCATTGCTTTGAAAGATGAGGCACATATTCGTGATCAGCACAACAAAATTGATCGGGTAGTGACCAACAGAAATTGATTTACTGCGTCAATCAACGAGACTCAGCAATTGGTTCCGCTAACTTCACAGCGGAACCACTTTTATCTTTAAACTTGAATTTCTCAAAAACGACTGTGAATTTGTGAAAACTGATCAGATTCGTAATCAGGAGACTGAAATTGACAACATAGCAGCTGTTTCGAATAGAATTAAGCTATAATAAAAAATGGTTCCGCTGGGTGGTTCCGCTAACTTCACACACGTCACATATCATTGCCCTAGTTCAGAGTAATGAATTTTTCCGGGTTTAAATGTTTAAAAAATGGCATCTAAGGCCGATGTGAATAGAGCTCATATTCGAGTTATAATAATAACAATAGCCAGCTGAATCAGGTTTCAATTGCGATAATCCGAGGGCACTAACGTGTTATCTGACGATTATTGTCGTTTAGGAATTGTGTATGAGGAAGGGTTGTCGAAATGATTACGGGCGATTATGAGGGGGAGGATTTGAGGGCAGCGGTAGCGTAATCGTTGGGACGAAAATTATTCATTGTACTTTAGTGAAAAGCTTCTGTATTTTTATCCACTTGTTTTCAAAAATATAAATTGTTGGGTAAAGTACACAGGAGGAAGATATTTCGTGATTCTGTCATAGCTTCTGTGCCACGTAAAGAAGAAGTGATGTGGAGTGGTTGAAATACTGCTCAGTTGAAACGTCTGCCTCCTGAGTATATTTACTCAACAATTTTATTTTTTAAAAAACAAGGGGATAAAAACAGTGGGAAAGACTTTTCATCAAACTGCAATGAACATTTACCTCCCGCATGCCATTATCAAGCAAAATGCCAATTTCTTTGTTACCAATTTTCTATCAGCAACCGTTCAGCTTTAGTCCATTGTTGTTAGCTATTCCGATACTCAACTCTTATACATGACATCATTCTATTGTTGCTATTCGACATTTCCAATCACGATTCAATTTCAATATGATACCGTTCGACAACCTATATTTTTCATATTTAATAAATATTTGTCTTTCCGACATATTTATTTCGCTTTCATTTCCAATTACCTCGTCAAAATCATTTTTAACAATATAGAATCTCCAAAGTTTCCAATTCATGCCCGTTTCACGAATTCTGAACATACATTTATAGGTGCAAATTTATTTTTGTGTAACAAAATTCCCATTCATAGGAAGAGGTTGGAGAAGTAAGACTGGTGGAAGCTATCTCGGTCTACGATGTGGTAACCACAGTAAAATTGAGAGGATGCACGTGGCCGTAAGTGTCAACTATTCCTTATGTACACAATAGTCCTTTCACAAGAATAAGACGCCCAAGAAGATACACCTCGAGATTCCAATAAAAATAGGAAAAAAAAGGTCGATCTTCTTTGGAGGAATGTTGGACTTGCGATTACGTAGTCGCTGTCGTTTGGGGGGGTTCAACGGTGGTTTTCGAGACCGTTGTTGATTACGGGACCAATATACAAAAATTGCCTTATGTCAGAAGTAATGCAAGCTCTAAGTTGGATGTGTGCACTTGTACAGTTAAAAGTGCTTCTGTAGTTGGGTGCTTTACACGGTCGCATTCATTGATTAATCAAACATAATTTGACTCGCTTGACCCATCCTTGCGATAGATACATGCGGCACGATGAATGACACTTTGGATGCGGTGAATTGCCATTGGTGCTTAAACGTAGGCCAGGTACACAATTGTCACGTTTTTCTGACACTCACTCAGCCTACTCCCGGAGAAGGAGTGACTCTGCATCCCTGTCATTGAATGACAGCATGTATCGCAAAATGCGGCGGTTATATACCATAATGAAATTTGTCGGGTGTTGCAACCGTGCCATGTAAGGCCGAATTTCTCCTATGCCTTGGCAAAACTAATTTCTCGTGGAAACATTCCCATTTTATTGTGTAGAAATGCCTTTTGTGATCAAAATCATTTAGAATACATTAAAGACGAGCTGGTCGGTTACCGGACTGGTTGGTTCCAACCATATGATATACTACTGAGCAGAGAAAGTAATAAATGATTCGGCGATGATTCAGGGAAATGTAAGTCAACAATATACTTAAATGTTCAAGATACGACTAAAGGCGATGTGCCATTCCTTTGTCAGAAACGCCTCTGCCAGCTGACTCTACGTTCCACAGATCGTAACGTCTGTCGACAATGTGTCGTCTTTTAAAAAGCTTTCAAATTATATCTGTCATCCGATAAATAATCTTCAGTCCTTCGGAGCACACCTTTTGTCGACAATGTTTTTCATAGTCTTATAAAATAGTTAAAGTAGATTTCAAAGAGATGTTGATCATCAAAGCATCTCCCGTTGTCCATTGATAATTAATCTACAAAAGTAAGATAGATTTCATTTCTACAGATAATTACTGTGAGAGAAATGCAAGTACATATGAAAATTGTACAAAAGAGTATCGTTTGAGGATTAATAATGTTAACTCTCTGTTCATACTTAGAGGCGATTACCCTCAAGAACCACCTGGAGTTTTCTCAGCTCTCTTGGCGCTATAACAACGATAACGTCGATTAACAAGGCATTGTTTGCAATTCACATACACTTAAAGATTATTTCATTATAGAGTAGAACAACGTGTGAAACGCTTTCCTTTAATCATTATCAACAATATCTTTACGCAATTGGCTCGAGAACTTGTTCCCTATCTTCCATGTCTATGTATATAGCGAAAGTAAAAACGATGAATTAAGCCAATAATTCATTGAGACCATTGTCGGAGTTTCAAATTTTGAATCGGACGGACAATATTCTATTAGGCCACCAGCGTTGTACTCCAGATTTCACTACATACGTGCAAATTCAATCAATTGCTTGCTGTGACTTCGATTTCAATTTAATGATTGCTCAGAAATACCTGGTACAATTAATTGATTGGAAACAGCAATTAAATTGCAATCAGTGTTTGATAATCCCCGCTTCTTAGATGAAATTGACCAACAAGCCCTGTGTTTTATTAAGAATTAAAATAATGCATCAAGAAGTCTGGCATAAAACATTTTTGAAAATTCTATCCATGAATGAGATATTGCTGGATTATATGTTTTGCGATTTCAAATCATTGGGAGCAAAACTACCAATCTGGTAATTGGTATTTTTTATTTATCAATCAACTATTTGATTGTAATAATGCAGCTCTAAACACTTCAAATGATCAAAACATCAATTTGTTAATTATATTTTTGTCCAAATGTTCTTGTGAAATTATGACATACAAGAAAACAGGACAATTGCCTAGATGTTTTAAAGGATGACTATCCCCCTGGTTGGGCTCTCCGCTCTTTCTAAAACATGCGAGTATACGCTCGTATGTATTTATGTACATTACAAGCATTATTTAGCATAGACTTTTCCGCCTTATTTTTGCACCTGCTTATCCAAAATGGGATAAATCACGTTTGCAGCACAATTGCCAAGAGATGAAGAGGACTACTTGCAAGAAATGATGACATTTGCGTTATTGATATAAGTGTAGGCATCTTCAATCTCATATAATTCCCCTCCAAAATATATGTACAGTAATTTTCCTTACGTTCAGGATTTTAAGATCTATTTAGCTTGATTGTTTGTAGTCACTATTTTCAGCTTTTGATTGAAACATCAATATCAATGAAACTTATTTACCTTTTTATGGGTAAGTCGATTTTTCGATTATGAAATCGTAATATTTAAGTACGTTCCGCTAGATTGATTGTTAAATAAGTTCACAAGGGCAAAATAGATTATCATTGGTTAACGATTAGAAGACTCCTTTTTGAGTTTGTCAAGCAAAGGTGTACTCTAATTCCATTTCGATATTCCATATTTCATTACGTAATCAATGTAGAGTCCATTTAGAAAAAGTGACAGCTGATGTCCTTTTTAAATTGAAATACTGCTACTTAAAGTTCCTAATGTAGGATGCAATATTGCTCGTCTGTTTTGATTAATCCAGTCAGCATGTGATAGGTACAATCTCTGTATTTTGAGATGTGTTTTAAGATGTTATATAATGGACCTATTTCAGCCTCTCACGCATGGTTTATGAATTCGCATCCAAATGGATTCAGGTGTTTATTCTCCGAGATTCATTATCGTTCCAGTTTTAATTGCTTTTACATATTCTTGAAGCTTTGTTTATGTATAACCGTGCCCTTCCTCAGTGTATTCGAAAATAGTTTTTTGGTGAATTGGTACCAAGTTCCGTCCAACCTTACCTTATTGTCTTGATGTCTTGCATGCAGATACCTTAAAATTGTCCAGTAAAGACTACCAACACAACCAAGCCGATATTTTACGTCATCAGTTCGCCCACTGTTCACATGAGTAGAGGCCTCGAAATCGCTCGCGCGTCATAAAGTTATGTTACTGATAAAACGACTGGCGGCTACATCTATCTTTAAATGTATCGGCAAGCAGCAATATTGGTCAACGAATTTTTATTAGATTGTGAGCTGCCGGCTCTTCGCTGGTCATCAGGCATAGTTGATGTGCAATATTATGAAGAAATGGAAGATTATATTTCTTCGAATAAGATGTTTGGTGTAATCAACGATGTCACCATGGAATAGCAAAGACGGCAGTAACTGTTGTATAAGTTAGTGTAATAGGTTCGAGTGAATGATTACCATAGAAATTTTGAGTTCAATTTGTCTATTTTCAGTGTAGTCAGACACCATCTGATTTCAACGGCCAGAGCTCTTTTGTTGAAGCGAGATTCGAAGACCTGTGTAACTTTACGCTCTTAGTGAAGCTTTTACGTCGATACTCCCCATACTTAGGCTTGGACGGTGCTGACATAGTCAGATTTTTGGAGCGTTGTAGTACTTTTAGTCCGGATACCCTTCCTGCAGCCTTCCAATGACACCTTCGGGGTTCGACCTCTGGACCAGAAGATCGCTAGGCCAAGCACTCAACCACTGTGCCACGGAAACCACACAAGGAGATCACAACTTTAGGCTCTTAATACAGTACTCTAATTCATCTTGATCACATTTTGTTTGAACACCTGAAAATATTCCGTCTGTTCAGCTGATTAAAAAATACAGCTTGGAAGCGCTTTGAAATGATAGAAACGTTGATTTAACTGTATCTTCTTACCCTCGTTATATTCCCATGATACAACGTTCATTCCGTGGAATGGTGTTTTCTTTACTTCGTAAACCCCACGGTGTTTCCAAAAATTATTTCATTCTCATTTCCTGACCAAAATCCTCAAACATGAGGTTATTGACTATTTGCTCTCTATCTTGTCATTTATTGCTGTCTTCTTGGGTGATTTATAACGTGAATTCGTGCCCTTGAGAAAGGATATCACTCTTCGAATTAGTCAATTTGTGACACAGCGGTGCAATTAATATAAATCAATTGTTGCAAGGAACTGAATAGTTCCCTCAAAATTGCCTTCAAACTTCAAGAGCGATCGACTGTAGCATTTAAACAAGCATGTTTATGGATCATCTATAAATTTTATTTTTTTCAATTTACCTGTAAAAAATCCATTAATTTATTCATTCTTTGAAATCAAGAGAGAACGATTAAAAAGAAATGCGTTTTGATAAATTTGCAACAAATTCGTTCTACGTTGCGGACGGGACCTGTCCGAAGTCGATACAGTTGTAATAATACAATGATATCTGCATAGGAATATGAAATTTCCCAGCTACAGGCTCATAAAATGTGGAGTAATGCAGAGATAGAAAGATATAAGATTCGAGTATACTGTAAGCCTACAGTCCTACGCACTTAGTTTCGTATTTAACCAATGCTGTTGGATTGAGACTGCATTACCTCTTCGGGTTTAAGGTTCTAGTGGTATTTTCATTGTGCTATCATGCGGAGTCGAACTCGAACATAATACAACTTTAGCTTTCAAAATCCTAATCTTTGAAATTACAGACCTCAGAATTGCAGAATTATTACGACTTGGTTGAACACATATATTCTAGATAATTTTTTCTTGATAAGTGAAGCTTATTAGTGTAATTGCAAAGTGAAGAATATATATGAATATTTTTGTCGAATAATACCGGTGAGGTACACATAATGTAACGTTGTAAACTTAATAATGACGAAATGCCAAAATGTAAAGAGTCAAAATTTTATCAATCCTCAAAAATTTTGGCCTCATCAGATTGAATAATCCACGGTATTTTAGAAGTCATCAAAATTATATTTTATATACAGCGAGCGTGAGAAAGCTAGAATGATTTAAAAATGCCATCGGATTAGATCAATGAGATTTTGCCTTGTGTTACTCCCGTTACCTGCATTTAACAGCATTTTTGCATTTTGCTCGATGAAGGTGTCAAGCTCAAATCAGTGCATCTCATGAAGGCCAAAAGGACATCAGAATTGATACCAGATTAAAATAATGACATTTATTGAAAGGAAATAATCGGTAAGGACACCGAGCAGTAGCATTCAAGTAATCGCTGCACGATGGTTTGCCTGCTTTTACGTCCCACAATCGTTAGTTCATTTTCAGGTCGAAGCAAATGGATTTTTTGGGCGAGGATTGTTCGAAAAGAAATTACCTACAAAACAATATATACCAGTTTTTCGTAGACGCTTTGATAATACAATGTCACTAAGATTGTTTTACACTGAAACCTATGGAATTATCTGTCAGACAGGTGTTGAAATCTCGATCGGTCGAAATAAGTGATTTTTGATCGATATTAATTAAAGATAATTTTTTTGGATTTCTAGCTCATTTGCGACCGCTATATGTTTCTGACGACCCACTTTCGGTCGCGATCCCTTTATTGAGAAGCGCTGTTCTAGAAAATTCTCAGACGAATTGCCATTTTGCCTATTGTCCTCGCAGTACTGCAGCTACACCAGAAATTCTATTGGGAACTGTTGTCAACTTCAACTCAATGCATGCATTCAGTATTCTCCATTGTGATTGGTTCGTGAGTGACACTTGCTAATTCCATGATGTGAATTTGAGCGAATCAGACGAAACAAATCTTGCTTCTCGCTGCAGCGTTGAAGATGGGACGATACGTACACGGACGGGACATGTATGCTTCGTCTTCTCTTGACCGCTATACTGATCTAATGGGAATTATAATAGAAACACATGTTCGTACATAATCATAGTCAGCCTGAGTGTAGGCAATTTTTATGTTTCAACTTTTTATCATCCAAGGGTATGTGTTACAGATAGGACTCAAAGCCTGACCTTTCTTTTGTTTAGTGCAATTCATGATCTCACTGAGAATTTGAAATATAAAAGGAAATGCGAAAGATGAAACTCGTAGATAAATCGTATTTTAACGCAACATTTGGTTGAATTTTTGCAATTGTAAATATGACTCTAAGCTGTGTTGCAACCTACGTTCTAGCTTGACACACCCTTTCAGATTTTCTGAAGCGCAGTAAGATATCATCTTTTTTCGTTTGAATTGTGTAATTTTGATAACAGTTATCGTGTGTTCACCGATCGATCCTTGATTCGTTTTCTTTAAGTTGATGAATTGTTTTGATATATTTCGTAACATTCATGCTACTGACGTTTCGTTTTCGGTATTTGACCCTGGTTCACAGCTAGAAATCCGAAGGAACGCGTGTAGCCCACATTCATTGGTAGACTTTTGTTTTATTTCCATCTGGTGATCAATCTAGTGTTCCGACTGTTCCGGAGGCAAGAGTGAAAAGCATGAGAGGATGATATACGCTTTTATGACTGTCACCAGGGTTTCATCGACAAGCGTCAGTATTGAAGTACCTGAACAAGATCAACAAAACATCTCTACCAAGTCGGTTCAATGTTTGGATGATCCAATTTGGTGTATTCTCAATGATTGGCCGATAATGATTTGTGAGATTCCCCTTTCCAGAATGGAGATCGAAGCCAAAGTGAACAAAATGATACGCAAGTAGCTTGGTATTCCGCGAATGCTTGCCAGTTCTGCTTTGTATGGTGCGAGGACCAGATCATGATTGTCACTGACATCTATTATGGAGGAATATAAGGTCATGAAGATGACCTTGATGACCGAGAGAATGAGGTACGAACTTTAGAAGAAGAGAAGAGACTTGCCCTGGCAGTGAAATAGAGGCAGCAAAGTAGATGGCTCAACTGAGGAGTAGAAGATTGAAAGATCTCATGGAACGATTGGTGGAACTGGGTTATTTGCAGCTGAAGCGGAAGCCTCAATTCCCCCTCGATGTGTTTCTTACCCCCGCTAATTTGACATGCTATGGAATCCGGAACATTGAGGATGGATGTCAATGGTGCATCAAGGAAGCAAGGGTGGGTATGTGAGCTCATCACCATTAGGAAGTAAAGTGCAAATGCGGTATTATGTGTCGCGTGGTATTATGTGTATTAAGGACTCAGGCGCAGAGAGCTGTTGTGGATCCACCGTACCATCATTCGAGATATTGAGCTTAATGGTTTGAAATCTCGGTGTTCTATTGGGTGCAGCATTTGCTGTTTCACATAATGTATGGACCATGCTAACTGAGCTCCAATCAGTAGGATTTGTCACCTGGTTTTGTGAACCGCCGCTAGCTCGAGTATGACTTGAACATCTGCCATTGCCAGGTGGATCTTATGTGATTCGAATGCGTCAAATTTGCTACTTGATATTGAAAAAGTTTGAAAGAAGTCCCCCACTTAAGCTGTGAGAATCACAGCAATCTGATACCCCATGAATAGCATCAGCGACAGGATGATGCAAGATAAGACTCCGGTGAATGGAAATGTTTTTCAATAAAGTTTTAGTTTGTGAAGTTTATATTCAACATCAATTCACCAATCTCATCGATCCAAGTAAACTCAGAATCAACATTTGAGCTGCCGGTAACTTCAAAGATTAATTAAAGCCAAGCACCCTCGATGCATGCATATTTCATTCGCCATCGATATCCTCATTCGACCCGCACTTCCCTCTTTGATGGAACTAAAATAGTATCATCTAATAATACGATTTGATATTGATGAAAAGTACGTATGTACACATAATCTTCGAATTCAGACTCTAAAGCGGTGGTGGGCAAGCAACCTGGGATTGGGGCAACCAATTTTAAAAGACAGAAATAGGTATGTTGAAAATTCCCGCATTGAGTACTTCTGTGAGTGTAATTTTCAGAACTGCTGTACCACACATAGTGATATATTTGCATTTGTAAATGTCTTCAGCAGCATTGTATCCAACTAGGCTGTTGTCTTTTAAGTACATGTATTCTACATTCTAAAATTTATATGAATAATAAAATGTGAGTAGGCCAAATTAATTGCGGAAGATTTTTGTGTTTTTAAATGATGGTAATATTACTTTGTTTCATCAAAAATTACTGTCTGTAACTACGGACTATAATCTTAGTGGACGGTCTATAGTAAATCTATCCGCCTACATGTCGCACAATATAAAATAACAAATAAAAAGTGTTTAAACTACATGCATCTAAGTGTACATAGACCTACATCACCCAAACATAAACGGCTTTCGAAAATCACGCATGGCACCCCTAACGATACTCGTACGATTATGCCATTCTAATACAAAATTGGTGCTGTACACAAATAAAATGCAGAAAGAATACTTGAAAGAAAAGTTAGGTGAGGAAAATAACATTTTCATGCGGTTGGATTCCTTTTTGCAAATTCTAAAGATGATGAACCTCAAGCTCAGAAGTACCTATTAGAAGTCAAAGTCGGAGTGGGCCATTTTCACATCACCGCGTCAAATAATGTCCGAGGACCACTTTGGATATGAGATGCGGTGGCGGGCCACCAAGTGACCCGCGTGCCAGGCGTTGCCCACCACTGCTCTAAAGCAATCTGAGCTTGCAATTTCTTTCTATTGTTGCTACGTCTTTGGAACTAAAAGTCTTCTTGTTGTAATCTATGTTTAAGATCTTTTCAATTCGTCTGTTAAAATCATTTAAGAAGATACATGTGTGCGCATTTACATACAGCTATGTGAACCGATTTATGTATGACATAATTTTCAAAAGTAGAGTTTTCCATTTTTTAGAAAATAAAAAGTTTCAATTACAATTTGCGATTGTTCTGGACAACGCACAAGGTTATGAGTGGTGATATCAGAATCGCATTGATCTCCTCTTTCTTTTGGTCGCAAATTTTTGCCGTTTTAGGATCAGCATTGCTGCGCAATGTCGTCCCAAAAAATGCGGGTCAATGTGTTGCTTAACCCTTCAGGCCACTTTTTAAGGAAAATAGACTGCGTTGGCAAATTTGTATGACTGTCTATGGCATTCTTTACCAAACGCGTTGCATGCGAAATATTATGTTCCACACGACATTGCATCCTTGTAGTATGTGTGAGCCCATATGACTTCATTAAAAGCAGGGAACGTAGCTGAGGAAAAATTAAATTTTGAGGAGACAGGCTTACTTGCTTTACTTTACTTTACTTTACTTTATATGTCTAACGCCTTTTCTCCTCCTCCGTTTGGTTTGACGATGACTTTTCATGGAATGCCTCCAGCTGTTCCAATCGGGGCCGTCGGCTTCTTTGAACCCAATTGCCGAAAATTTACGGTCACTGCTTCTTCCCAGGTCTTCTTTAGGCGGCCTCATGGTGTTGGTCAGCTGATCTTCATTTTCCAAACTTTTTTCAGCCAATCGCTGTTAGCTTTCCGCGCCACATGGCCGTACCATCGCAATCTGCACACCCTCATGATGTCATCGACCGACTGTAGGTTCAGGCGCGCCATAAGGTCTTCGCTGGCAACTCTTTTTCTTCAGCCGTTTTCAGTCCACTACTGGATGAAGGCCTCTACACAATGTTGCCAACCTTGTCGGTCTTGTGCTTCGCGCATCCATGTTTTTCCTACCACTTTAGTTAGACTGTCTTCCCAACGCGTTCTCCGTCATCCTCTTCTTCCTTTGCCGTCCCTCGCATACCATTCCGTTACCGATTTTGTCCAACGCCCATCTTGTCTTCTTGCCACATGTCCAGCCCAGTTCCATTTCAATTTTGCTGCAGTCTACAGGATGTCACTTACTCCTGTCTGTTGTCTAATCCACGTGTTCTTCTTTTTATCTCGTCTAGTAATCTTCATCATCGCTCTTTCCATTGCTCTTTGGGTAACTTGAAGTTTATTTCTATGTTTCTTCGTTGTCCTCCACACTTCGCATCCGTATGTCAATACAGGCAGAATGCACTGATTGAAGGTTTGTCTCTTAAGACAACTCTATCTTCGAGAGATACTCCACACATCCATCTAGTCGCTCTCCTGTCTTCTACATCCATTCTCCTCTTCTCTACAGCTATCATTGCCCATCCCGATTGAATTCGCGCAGTCACAGCTGCTTCCGTTCGACCACCAGTATCCAACCTGTCTCCCAAGTAGCAATACTACATAGCAGGCCTACATAGTATTTACATTGACGCTCGCATTTTTATAAATGACTAAAATGTCATAAATCTCGTGTCTTTATTGTGCAGCATTCAATGCCATTAGGTGCACTCATCACGAATCATTGTTAATGTTATGAATTGTTTTGCATGGTTTTCTTAACCTCGACATGCTTAAGTAACTCAACGAATTAGAAGTAGAATGCAAAGTCTCACATTGCCAAACTGCCTATGACAAAGCATGCACAATTACATGCATATTGCGAATGAATAATATTAATTGATATTATACAGATCATTATTTTGTTGATGAATTTAAAGCTCTTACATCCTTGTTGATGAATAAAGGCCTCCAGGCCTGTGAAATATGAGAAGAAACCTTTTCATATCACACGAAGAAATTGCAACATCAATCACTGTTTATTTTGTAATCTAATTAAAGCTTTGTTACTTCCTGATTTGTCTAAACAAAAGATGTTTGTATCGGGTGCATGTCGAAAAATCAATCTGCAATCTAGTTACAATTGTAATCACACAGTTGTAGACATACATTCGTTTTGATGTATCGTTTGAAAGCAATGTAATTTGCTTAAACCCTTTTCGATGAGCTGAATTATATTAACATGTTGATTTCAAAACAGTCACTAAGACGAAATTTCTACAAACACATACTAAAGAATATATATTTTAAATCATCCCGAAATCCATACTCCTTGCATTATCCCGAAAATCTATGCTATTTCCTCAAAATTTATCAAATAAGCCTACTTCTCTAGTATGTGGTGATACCAGCATATAGTTAATTTGGGCAATAAGTAAAATACAATGCATGTCCGCGGCTCAAACAGTGCAAAATTCGTGATTTCCTTTTTTTCAAATAGTAAGCATTTATATTTTTTGCCTAAACAATGATGATACTAGCATATAGTCATATAGTGAAGTCCATCCAGGTGATTGTTTAAAAATTCCTGCGTTTTTCGAATTATCTTATGGCATCTTTAAAGTTGAAAAGTGTTAAGCTGAATCGTGCCACGTCTACATCGATATTGTGAAAGGTGTGTACCATTTTACAATTATTTGAAATTGGTCTGCATGAAATTCGTTATTCATTAATTTGCTGTGTGGCATCTTAACTGTATGACATGTAGCTTGTTCAATTTATGAGCGGAAATAGGAGCGAATAAACTAAATAATAGTCTAATGCTCCATCTCCCGAAAAACATAATGACAGCGAAAGAATTTTAAGTTAAACATCGAATTAAAAAATTCTTGCCATTGAATGAAGGTTTGGAACTGCATTATCTGGCGTTATTTTAGATTTTTCCGTTCACGTTTGTAACGCAATAAACTTCGGGAGTTGTGTTTTTAAATCATTCCTGCATTATGGTCCGTGTGCCTCTGTGAAATAAATGATGCGCCATGTAATATTAAACGCTGTACTTTTCTGTAGTGAAATCATCTGACAGGTAAATCTTCCAGTAAAGAAGTCGACTGTTTATTGATTCAGATAGATTACTTTCTTCTTTTACCGTATCAGCAATTTAAAAGCCGATAGAAGGAAGTGAACATTTCTGGCATTTTTCGAATGAAGTCACCACGAGTTTATATGTGTGAATTTCTCATTTCTTATTGGCCTTGCCATGGTGGGACGAACAGCTATCTCACGACCGGAGAAACAGACTAGCCGATTGCAACGAAGTTGGGAAGATTCTATGTAGGGGAGGAATAGCTTAGCTACAGTATGTGTGATTAAACATAGGCCTACTGTAAAGGGTGGCCAATCGCTAATTCTTGAGGCATCCTATACATCTCATAGCCGAGTCAGTTATCCTTCCTTCGACAGTTTCGTTAGCAGAGCTCCTCCACGCTTAGTTGA
Organism: Prostheceraeus crozeri; assembly: GCA_907163375.1. NCBI lineage: Eukaryota > Metazoa > Platyhelminthes > Polycladida > Euryleptidae > Prostheceraeus > Prostheceraeus crozeri. The sequence continues at coordinate 64,061 of CAJQUW010016351.1, forward strand.
ACACGTCTAGTAACAGTTCGACTTAGTTCGTTTTGGGATAGGTAGCTGCTGTATCAAATACATTCCAGTTATTTCACCGCCTCACTGCGGGAATCCAGAGGCCTAATGATAGGAACCAGCCTTTTAATGCAATTGCTTAAGTAAACTGCTTTTGGACAAGCTCGAATACATAAAATATTAAACACGTCGGAGAAAAATATCAAATTAATGACTTTTAAAAGCGAGAGAAGAAGCTCATGCACTTACCATATCCTCGAACTTAATTAGTTTTGAATGACGTGTAAATTGAAGCACGAGAAGAAATATGACATAAACCTAAATGCCATTGATCATGCATACATCGGAAGAGAAAAATACTCTCACATAAAGCAGTTGCTGCCTTTAAAAAATAATCAAATATGAAATTTGCTCACTTGGGCATTTTTATCCGAGTACGTTGGCAATCGAGATTTCTGCGTGGGCAATCGCCCATCTACTTTATTAGTAAAAAAAGCCTGTAACCTTTTCACGCCCAAGTTTTTTTCTAAATTAAAGGATTTTTTGAAAAAACAAATTTCAAATGCAACTTGCGGGCGTTCTAGGCATCGTGCGGGAGTTGGGAACAGTGCCATTAGAATCGAATTGATCTCTTTCTTTTGGATGCAATGTTGATGTAAAGGATGCGGGTCAAAATTTTGCCAAATGGACCCAATAGGCGTGAAAGGGTTAAAAATAAACAATATGCATGGAATGGGTTACGAAAATTCTAAAATTTCACCCATACATTTGCTACATGTAACTCAAGCATCCAGTATTGTGCATGGTTAGCAATCTTTGTTCAAGAATATATTCTTCAACGCATTGCGTGAGGAAGAAGTGACATTTGCTTACCCTCATATTTCGCTATCGTTGCTTCTAGGTTGTACAGCAAATACTCGTCGAGATAGACGAGACAATATTTTGAATTTCTGGGTATGCTTACCCCATTATCCGACCGGACCAATTTCCAGTCTAGAAGCTGATTTCTCATGTCTAGGAATTTGTTCTGTGTTTTTCTTCTCTTGCACTTGCACCATCTGAAGTATCGGGTTAAAGTCGCAACAATTGTTAATTTTGTTACAAACTAAAATCACCATCTAAATCACGTTTTCATGTCTTAAGCACTTTACTGAATCTTTTTGTCAGGGAAGCTATTTCTTTAGAGAAATTTATTCAGAAAACAAAATAGGATTATGTTAATTTCAAAACAGCTTTTGATTTATGAAGCCAGCCACTCCAATGCAGAAATATTTAGATTGAAGTGATCAGCTTCTTTCGGACCGCCCTCGGAGAATTATTGAAAGCCGATATCCTTGCGGAAAGGGACTTCAACATGTAACTTCAGCAGGGTGGACATCAAGGTAGCAGAGTTCAATTTGCACTTATGTAGTGAAATCTGGAGTACAACGCTGGTGGCCTAATAGAATATTGTCCGTCCGATTCAAAATTTGAAACTCCGACAATGGTCTCAATGAATTATTGGCTTAATTCATCGTTTTTACTTTCGCTATATACATAGACATGGAAGATAGGGAACAAGTTCTTGAGCCAATTGCGTAAAGATATTGTTGATAATGATTAAAGGAAAGCGTTTCACACGTTGTTCTACTCTATAATGAAATAATCTTTAAGTGTATGTGAATTGCAAACAATGCCTTGTTAATCGATGTTATCGTTGTTATAGCGCCAAGAGAGCTGAGAAAACTCCAGGTGGTTCTTGAGGGTAATCGCCTCTAAGTATGAACAGAGAGTTAACATTATTAATCCTCAAACGATACTCTTTTGTACAATTTTCATATGTACTTGCATTTCTCTCACAGTAATTATCTGTAGAAATGAAATCTATCTTACTTTTGTAGATTAATTATCAATGGACAACGGGAGATGCTTTGATGATCAACATCTCTTTGAAATCTACTTTAACTATTTTATAAGACTATGAAAAACATTGTCGACAAAAGGTGTGCTCCGAAGGACTGAAGATTATTTATCGGATGACAGATATAATTTGAAAGCTTTTTAAAAGACGACACATTGTCGACAGATGTTACGATCTGTGGAACGTAGAGTCAGCTGGCAGAGGCGTTTCTGACAAAGGAATGGCACATCGCCTTTAGTCGTATCTTGAACATTTAAGTATATTATTGACTTACATTTCCCTGAATCATCGCCAAATCATTTACTACTTTCTCTGCTCAGTAGTTAATCACAGGTTGGAACCAACCAGTCCGGTAACCGACCAGCTCGTCTTTAATGTATTCTACTCGTAAATGATTTTGATCACAAAAGGCATTTCTACACAATGAAATGGGAATGTTTCCACTAGAAATTAGTTTTGCCAAGGCATAGGAGAAATTCGGCCTTACATGGCACGGTTGCAACACCCGACAAATTTCATTATGGTATATAACCGCCGCATTTTGCGATACATGCTGTCATTCAATGACAGGGATGCAGAGTCACTCCTTCTCCGGGAGTAGGCTGAGTGAGTGTCAGAAAAACGTGACAATTGTGTACCTGGCCTACGTTTAAGCACCAATGGCAATTCACCGCATCCAAAGTGTCATTCATCGTGCCGCATGTATCTATCGCAAGGATGGGTCAAGCGAGTCAAATTATGTTTGATTAATCAATGAATGCGACCGTGTAAAGCACCCAACTACAGGAGCATTTTTAGTCCGGCAGCCAGAACGAGGCCGAAAATGAGACTTTCACTGAATGATGTACACCACATGCCTACTACGCAACTACATTTCTGTCGAGTTCCAGTTAGTTCCTCTTCTTGTCATACAGGATCAAAGAAAAACACATGTAAATCCAATGGGACGCAGACTGCAGTTTTTGGCTAAAATGAAATTTTCTATGTTTTCTCTGATTAAACGAAAAGTGCTAACTAAGCCTATAGTCATAATTTTTGGCATGGAATAGTTGAGTTCATGTCCGGTGTAAGTGCAAGTGTTTACTCCGTTTACCCGAACCCAGAGTTAACCCCGGAGTAAACTCCAGCGTCGTTGTAAACTCCGAGGTTAAACCGGTTGTGTTTGAGCGAACGACATTTGGCAGTGTTTTCATAAAATCGAAATGTCACGTGCATGTTGACGAAATGAGAAATTCATCATTTTTTTATTCAATCACCAGAAAGTAGACTGAAATCAGACAAATTCCATCAGAAAACAGAAGACAAATGATTTGGTTGCATTTTTCATCATTCTCACTACGATTCCGCGGAGAAAACTGAACAAACGAAAGATGTTATAAGCAGGAGTATCGTTCCTATGCAGTTTAATAAAAGGAAAAATTGGTAATTTCGTAGACGGACGAGCTTGATGAGCTGTGTATCTTTCTAAATTTTTACTGCCAATTTGTTAAATTTCTCCGGCTGTTCCCTTGCATGCCAATACTGAGATGTCATTTCGAGGAATGCCCTCTTACGTGGGAGATCTGCAACGATATAGTTTCTGTTAGTTGTGTCAACGATTGTGCTATTGATCCTAGAGTTGAAACTGAAAAGGCTCAACAGAATGTAATGTTTATTAGGCACATGCGGAATTATACAGCTCTCTTGTTGGAAGTGCAGACCTACATTAGAGCCTAAAAAGTCTACTTGCATTCGATAGTACAATATATAGTAGCCTTTTATATGGTCACAATATGTCGAAGTTGATGAAGATTATGGCTGAGTCAATTTGTCATGTAGTGGATGATGTGAGGAAGGACTAGTATCTCAGGACAAAGATGAATTAAGTAGGCCTAATCTGTTTTCCAAATGCCTTAATGTAAATACCGGTATAAATACTGGTATGTCATTAGGATTATTCCTCTTGGAAAACAGGTAAGTTTATATGCAAATTGGATAAATGTCAACCAAGTTGGAATAATAGACATCGGATATCAGCACAAAGGTCTACACAGTTGTTGATGTTCGATGTCTGTGGTTAGAATGTTACAAAGTATTCAATGTAAAATTAAGGGATAATCAACCAAGTTGCTGATGACGTGTGCGTTGATACCGTCCTTCAGGTCCTAGGTTGCAATTAGCCATCTTCATGCAGCATACGGCAGTCAATCTCCAGTTTTGAGATCATACGTGCCACACGGATGCATTTGAAATAGCTGTACGTATACTGACTCCCCCACGCGCGGTTCGTGTACTTCTAGAAGACTGAATTAGGTTTGTAATAGTCGTCATCGCATAAGTTTTTTTACTGTTTTATGCTATCTTTGGCTAAATAAAAGCAAATTATAGCTGCAGTTGAATTCGCTTAAGAATTTCGTATGTAGCTGATAGCTCATTGAGGAGTAACCGGCTCCGGGCACAATTGCCGGCAGGACCCCTACGCAGGTGGGCACGATCGAGTAGGCCAACACGAAATTCACTTTCGGATACACGGCAGGGCGCAGGAAGATTGCATTGTGAATGAGCAGGTGAGCGGACCTGCTTCTAAATTTTTGCAAGTCGAGCTCCTTGATTGCTGCAGCATTTCTCATAGAATCAAGGCTTGATGAGCTTCCGATTTCATCATTTCAGATAAGAATATTAGCAAGGGTTCAAGAAATTAATTAGAAATTATGTCACATAAAAAGTACGATTCAGAATTGTACAAAGTTTCTTTAATATTGAGAGTTCTTTCCATAGAACAGGAGCAAAAATCGCATTTCATATAAATTCACCATGCAGAATTTTCATGAAAAAAGCAGTTTTCAATGATCTTTTGGTGGTTTTGAAATATGATCTGATAGCGCTTTATAATTTCATTATGTTGACATTGTTGTTGTGCAACCAATGTGAAAAAGTTCATTAAAACCGGATCAATATGCAGAATTTAACACTTTACACTTTACACCAGATATGAACTCGACATGTAGTTATCCTCTAGGGGTTAACTTTTGCATGGTCCGAGTTATCTATGTAGCAGTAGGATTTGATGCTGAAAATATGCATTTTTGTATAACTCGGTAAATGACTTAAATTTTAAGATTTTTATCCCGTTGTGAAATTCAGCTGCTATCGTATATTGGCATTTGAAAAAGAGTTCGATTCCTGTAGTTCAGGTTAACTCTACCGGGGTTAACTCCAGAGTTTACTCCGGTGTAAGTGTTTACTTGACCTGAGTTCATGTTCGGTGTTAGGGTAACACTTGTTCCGGACTATTTTAGCTGTACGTGCACGTATTACCGAGTCCGTTCCAACAAGAGCATACACCCAACTTAGTGCTTACATTACTTTTGACTTAACGGAAGTTTAGTATATTTGTCCCGTAATCACCAACGGTCTCGAAAACCACCGTTGAACCCCCCTCCACCACCAAACGACAGCGACTACGTAATCGCAGGTGCAATACTCCTCCAAAGAAGATCGACCTTTTTTTTCCTATTTTTATTGGAATCTCGAGGGGCGTCTTATTCTGGTGAAAGGCATATTGTGTACATAAGGAATAGTTGACACTTACGGCCACGTGCATCCTTTCAATTTTACTGTGGTTACCACATCGGAGACCTATAGTTGGCTTCCACCAGTATTGACATACTTTTGCAACCTCTTCCTATGAATGGGAATTTTGTTGCACAAAAATAAATTTGCACGTGTAAATGTATGTTCAGAATTCGTGAAACGGGCATGAATTGGAAACTTTGGAGATTCTATATTGTTAAAAATGATTTTGACGAGGTAATTGGAAATGAAAGCGAAATAAATATATCGGAAAGATAAATGTTTATTAAATATGAAAAATATAGGTTGTCGAACGGTATCATATTTGAAATTGAATCGTGATTGGAAATGTCGAATAGCAACAATAGAATGATGTCATGTATAAGAGTTGAGTATCGGAATAGCTAACAACAATGGACTAAAGCTGAACGGTTGCTGATAGAAAATTGGTAACAAAGAAATTGGCATTTTGCTTGATAATGGCATGCGGGAGGTAAATGTTCATTGCAGTTTGATGAAAAGTCTTTCCCACTGTTTTTATCCCCTTGTTTTTTAAAAAATAAAATTGTTGAGTAAATATACTCAGGAGGCAGACGTTTCAACCGAGCAGTATTTCAACCACTCCACATCACTTCTTCTTTACGTGGCACAGAAGCTATGACAGAATCACGAAATATCTGCCTCCTGTGTACTTTACCCAACAATTTATATTTTTGAAAACAAGTGGATAAAAATACAGAAGCTTTTCACTAAAGTACAATGAACAATTTTCCTCCCAACGATTAGGCAATCGCTGCCCTCAAATCCTCCCCTCATAATCGCCCGTAATCATTTCGCCAACCCTTCCTCGTAGCTGGCCTGATTCAGATGGTTTTATTATTACTATAACCCGACTTAAGTATTTTTAAATTTTTAGATATTTTAGAATATAAAAATTTTCTTTTAAATCATATTTTGCATCTACTAAAAATTAAAGAGTCGTTAGCTTGTTTTCATTTTTTTAAAAAATTTGTTGCCTTGACGCACTTTGCTACCTTGAACCGAATATGAGGTCTATTCACATCGGGCTTAAATGCCATTTTTTAAAAATTTAAACCCGGAAAAATTCATTGGAGCAATTATACTCTGAACCAGGGCAATGATTGAGATTTACGAGGGCTTCGTTACATCGTAAGGGGCCGTCGGAAATCTCATTTAGTCCCCGCAGTTCATAGAGTTTTAATTGACATTCAAGCGAACTATTTAAGGCAAAGATCTCTATTTAAATCAGATTATTTGAATCTTTTCTCGTTTAACACCAAGAAACCCAGTGCAAAAGTAATGTATTTCTAAACAGTGGGCATTAATTAGAAAAAATACGGTATTTATAGCCATCTTATCCCAGGTGGAGTTTAAGAAGAGCTGCACAACATTTAGATGGAAGCATAATCACCTAATTTATTTGGCTTTGCAGATTCAATACTTAGCATCATATCTGCTCTATAACAAAACTCTACATACTCCAACTTACATAAAGATTCAATAAATACTGTATCCAGTCAATTCAAGCGTGAAGAAGATTTTATAGGAAACCCTACTTATTTCCGAATCTATTTGATGAATTTTTAGGTAGATTCAATAGGCATTCAAAGGCAAGCAAAGAAATACATTGCTCTGTATGTCTGACATCAATAACAAGGACAATGTGCATAATTTCTGTGATATCTGCATTTGAGAACAACATTCTCGATGATCAGATTGCACTTTTTAAAAGGGTTTTTACGCTCACATAATTGGCGTTTTATCTGTTAATTACAGAACAAAAGCAAATGTTTGAAGTCATGAGAACATGAAGTAAGTTGAGATGTGGATTTCGTTATTGAGAAGCTATACCACATACTCATAACGAACATCAACAGTGCATTCTTTGAGTTAGCTAAAACTAGATCAAAAATTTATGTGATTTATTTTTTAGACATGCAAAACATGTTTCCAAACTTATGCATGATACATAAGATACAATACACAAAAATATTACCTTGCATTAAGTTGTGTTAAGGTCAATAAATGTGCATTGTATAAAAATATTGCTAGAAAATGTATATGGTATATTTGAAAGGGGATTTTTATTAACTATGTAACTCATAGTCACTTGTTCCTAGAATAATATGTAAGCTACTTGATATGTAAGCACATACCGTATAGGGGTCGCAATACCGACATTACCAGTATTTTCAATTTTGCCGTGGTACCGAGACCGGTTTATTTTTATGTTGTTCTTCCATTGTTTAATATTGCTTGGGTATCTGAATACTGCGGATTGACGAGAAGCTGAACCAACTTTTCATCCTACAAGTGATTTAATCTATTCATGCACTTGATCGGTTAGTTTTATAACTAATAACTCTAATGAGATGATAGCCTTGGCAAATTTAGTTCGCTTCAAAAATTCACTATTTTCGGTAATATCAACCGAGAAGTTGAACTACATAGATTAATGCCTAACATGCCTGCAAATAGATGTTTTTAGCTTTTGATTAGTCTGATTGATAACCAAATCTAACGTAATCCTACTCTATCAAAAATAAATTCTTAAATGAATGTTTAATTCATATTCCAAAAGAAACTGCAAAGTGCGGACTTTCATTTAAGGTATGCTTTATATCAATGAACTTGATGCATTGCGAGCAAATACTGCAGTGCAAAGGCAACAGAACATCGAATGGATAGTTTAGTTGTTCAGGATCGCTACTCAAAAGTTACAACATATTCACAACCTTCAAGCTAGGCTCATAGTCTCGAAAAGAGCTGCTGTGAAGACATACTGCTGGGACTCAATGACGAGTTTGAATAGCACTGTACCAAGATCGGTCGTGAAACTTCCGAATCTGTTGCTGTTTCTGCAATCGTTGCAGAGAAATCCTTCAGAGGGTAATGACAGTAGTGACCTCAGTGCAGTCACAGCAAGTGATTTTGATCACACACTGCCTTTTGACAAAACCAAATCAGAGGGAAATGGGAAAGCGATCAAAATTTTTTTTACAATCTGATGACATTTCATCCCAATGTACAAATATTCTAGGCCCGATATTACTGCTCTGATAACTGTTATTGCTCAAGTACTGAAACACCAGTATCATGATCCCTTAAATTGCCTTACTCAGTCCTTTTTTTATTAGTCATGAACCCCTAATGACAATAATGGAAACAGTGAACAGTTCACAAATTTTTAATCAGGGAGACCTGGAAAGAAACAGTGTCCGCAGACTGTCTGCAATTGGGCCTCTCGGAAGCCGGCGCCTTCGATAGGTATTCCATGAAGAATCATAGTCGAACCCAATGGAGGTGGAGAAAAGGTTGACATTTTGAAACATTCGAAATTAAGTAATGAATCAAAGCTAGATTTATAAAGAGTGACTGTGTCATATAGATGACATCATGAGAGCAAAACCTATACTTTGGAAAACAGGAACCTTTCTTAAAATGCGAACATTAGAAATTTATAAATAATATAAATGTAAAATAATATAAAAACGAATAATATAATAATATTCAAAAATGTATTGAATATATTAAAATTAATGTATAAGGTAATAAAAAAATCAAATTTATGTGCACGTTGCAGATGGAACGAAGACACGTCCTCCTAATGTCTGATGATATTGGATGTGATAATGATCGAGATCCACTTGACAAAGGTCATCCAACATCGGAGCCGAAACTTACTGGCTAGGAAACACGATTTCTGCAAGTTGATACTCGATTCAATGGATGGTGATGAGCCATTTGATTTCGTTGAGTACGGGAGTTGCATGCTGACATCGATTCGCATTGCAAATAAGTCGAGATTATTCTCGAATAACTCTTTGATAGTGGTAAGTTCAAATGAACAATGTCAGACGTGAGTCAAATGTTAGATAAATGCAGATTTTTGTCATTGAAGTAAATAACAATGCTAGTTTTCAAATTATTTTGACATTCAAATTAATATATTTGGCATTGCGACTGAAGCCATGAACCACTCTAGCTGTCATTTGGCTTGATTGAATCAAATCACGTTGATCTTCCCAAAATCAGTTTTGCTTTGTTTCAAGTGTTTAATCAAGCGAACATCGAAAAGCTATCATTGACAGAGCACCTCAGCTCGCTTAAAATTTGTTCTCGTTTCGACCTAATGGCTAATATAAGGCCTAGCTGTATCATCCTCATAACGATCGGTGTCCAAACTGTATATACGAATTTGCAGGCAAAAAGTATAAATATTCTTGATCGTGCGGTGTTGGAGAGTTTTCCTATTTATGCACCGCTACGTATTCACGGCGGTTACGATGGTGTATAAGTATTCCCACTATCTCGTATTTTTTGAAAAGGGCAGCACAAACTTTTGTTTTTGAGAGTAGGCCTACAACTTATCAAACTGGAGTTTTATCTTTATTTTTTGAGGAGTCAAACGCAGTACTCCCTTGAGTCTAATAAATGCACACCTTATCTCACTAGACCTTTTGCGGTTGGTGTGGAAATGTGAGCATCACAGTGCCTACACCGTCCACCCACAGACTTCGGTCGCTGAGGCAAGCAATTTTATTCGAATATAGAGAACAATTCTCCCGCCTTTTTTCTTGGATGTCTTCTGTTTTCGTCATCGCAGTTGCCAATCCTCTGACAAGAGGACTGTTGCCGCTTGTGGATTTTTTAGCCTCAATAACATTAGTCTACATTCTTTTCATAACATTACATTGCGGTGCATTTTCAAGAAGATTGTCAATATTCGCAACAACATCCATAGGAAAGTCTCTTAGATTGCTCACAATCAAGAATAACGATAAATTTTTTTTGCTTGGATATTTGTAGACTGATGGAACTCCGAGAGTTTGACAACTGTAGTCTATCCAATGGAATTAGACTGAGTTGAAGGAACTTAGGGAAATATTTTAATAAGGGCAATAGTTTGTTTTTTACATGTGAACGGCTAATGCCAGCTCGTAATTTAAAAACATACATAGCCGAAAAATATCATGATAAGACAAAGTTTTGATAATTTAAGATGCCTTCTTGCCCAATCTGTAATAGCCCTACTGAGAATATGTCATGAATAAAATAACCTGAAACGTATTCTTGAAAACAGCCCAATTTTTATGTATTTTGGTGGGTTAGTGTAATAATTATTTCCATACTCCACTTTACACTGGAGAAAACTTGCGGGATTCCCGGGTAATGGTCATTATGTAGTACTAGAATCCTGTTGCAACATTAATGATTTTCCTGGTTTGAATAACATTTGTCAGTGCAGATTAATTGACACAGTGAACATGTATCGGTTTAGGATTGGATTGCGTCAATGCTGCGATGCTCCTGAATATCATGATTTAATGCAATATCCATCAAATGATGGATGACATTTTTAATACCTTTCAAATATAATATATTGTAGCATTTATCTGATATCAATCGCCTCAAAAAGTTTTTAATTTATTATTAAGTTCAATTTTGCTTAGTTGAAATCAAATTGTTGGCTTTTAAATTATAGAAAAGAAGTACATCTCCGTGAGCTACTGTGAATTACCGAGGAAACCTGTGAGAACGGTCTTCCGTTCTAGAAACCTGCAAAAATCAAAAATTCGAATACTCGACCGAGAACATCGATTTCAGTTAATAACTTCTCTACTCTCATATTTGAATTTTTTGAATTGGCTCTGAAGAATCATTTACGTGCTATGTGCAATGTGCTGACGATAAAAAGTAGCTCACTTGAAAGATTTGAATCTTATTTCCAGCAAAATCTAGGAAATCTATGATTTAATTTTTTACTATTTTTTGATTTGATTGATAGATAATTGACATAGAAAACTCGCATTCGTACTTTAAAGGATTTCTTAATTTTGTATGAAAATTATGGCCGTCGCTATCAATCTCTGAAACACGGATGATAAGTTTCTGTCATTTGTAAGAGTACCTAGTCATTTTTAGAGACCTCCTAAAAATCATCTGTTCAATCTCATTTTTAAAACATGTATTTCTTGGTCTGAATCACGGCATGTTGTCTTAAATTACAAATCATCAAAGAATCTTCAAGAAACTCGGGATTCGACTGTGATATTGGCGGAGACCCAGCAAAGTATAGAGAATTGAATCATATAACTGTTATCATCTATTCATTTGGAAAGGATAACACATTGTATCAATAATTACTCCGTGTTAGCCAGGTTTAATCAAAGCTACAGGAATTAGTACATATGAGATCCCATTAAAGCATGAAATTGCAGTCAGCTATTTTGTTGGGATTAAGAATTTTCGATTACATAAGCATCTGTTTCGGCAATATTTGCATGTAAATATTTTTCAGTCAACAAGACGAACCTAGCAAGCGATTCACGCACGTCCCACCCGTCTCAGCTCAAGATGAGCATCTCTGGGCCATCCTAGACACCTGTGTAAGCGTGACTCCCTTCGTTCGGCCGGATTGAGCGCCGGCCAGCATACTTGCCGTGCATTGATTCGAGGCTGTTTGGGGAAAGTCGGATGCAGAATGGGAAACTTTGGGGGAAAGAATTCTGCTGCTCGCTGAACAGCAGTCGACGTCGTTCTTCTCTCGTAGCATCATCCTTCTCCATCCAAGTTGATGGCGTTTCAATTCACAGTTAATTCTCGGCATGAACACGTGTGTAGTTGAACCAGACATTCTCGTGAATTTTCATATTGTTTCCTTTTTTTAAACGACGATTCGTCTGTCGACATTTGTGTGAGGGTTGTATCAGACCCAAGTACGCAGGTGAGTTCAATTCAACTGATACAAGTCATGAACTTCTCACAAAGGAAGGACTACACGATGCAGACTAGCTGACGCTCATGTACAACTGCTTGAATTCTAAAAGGGGCGGGCTACATCCACTAAGCCATTTTTCAATATCACTCCTGCCTGAGCAAAATTAGACTTTCCACTGACTAGAAACTCAGAAACTCGTCATAGACTTTCTGTGACCAGTAGGACTAATTGATATGATACTATTCAGACTCAACAGTTAACAGGCTGCACTCAGGAGTACTCCGAATTTGCTTTTGATCTAAATTTTCTATCATTATCTTCATTGGAGAAGAAGTAGGATGATTTAGAGCCCGAGGCGTTAATTTTGTTCTCCAATGTTCTTTCGTGAGGCCTAATGACCACAACTGACTACTTAAGAAAATGAAATACATGCCAAAGTAATGTGTGGAGCAGAAGGCTTCATATCGCATATCGATTCTTAAAATTGAAGCAGAACTTCAACACGAAAATTGCATTTGAAAATGTGTTGTTCTTTGTGTAATTATTTATGAAGTGGTCTGTAAAATGGGGCATCTGTTTTACAGGGACGCTAATTAATTAGTTGACATCTTTAAAAGTCATCGGTTATATCCCAATTACCGCATTTTCAGTGACTTCATAATACCGGAGCTTTCTTGCAGATAATTTCATTAATCATTGATTTTTATGTTTTTCCTGATATTAGATAGCATCAGAACTTAGCATGCTTGATACTCGATAACTGAAGACTGAACGCGTCCGTCTACGAACAGTCTGTCTACAAGACAATGATAGAGTAATATTTCTTTATCCATTAAGATCGTGTCCGTGAGTAGGGCTCATACCGGATCAACCGGATCAGAACAGTACTATGATCCGGATCCGATCCGGTAAATTGAAGTTGTGATCCGGATCCGGCTACCCCCTGATCCGGATCCGATCCGGTAATGATCCGGTGAATTTATAAGTAGTGTGTACTTAGCAATAAACATATGTCGCTCATAACCTACCAGATAACTTTCGGTAAGGTACCGTTTACTCTAATTTAATTTCTAACAATTTTAAGCTTATATGAAGACAACATACGATATTAAACTTATTTGATAATATACGCGGCTAATCACAAGCCTATTATCTATATTTCACATTTTTATGAATTGAATTTTTTTGAATTATGACACGTAGACATAAAAAGCGTCAATGCGACTTCAGATTTAAGTGGTGAAAGTATTTAAGTATTTTATTATATTAAGTATTTAAGTATTATTTTTTTTTATTATTAAGTATTACTGTATCGTCATGTATCAGTAATTCATGATTTCTCTCTTTTCTCTCCTTTTCGAATATATCAAAGTGATACGTAACGTACATCTGTATTAGACAGTCAATGACATATTTGTAGATTAACTAACTAAGATGCTTAATTACTTTTGTAATAATTTTCAGTGTACCTTAATGAAGATATATAAATAAAAACAAATACATGTCATCCAAATTTTATTTCTACAATTATTAATGTTCCTTACTTAATGTATTTCTAGGAGAACATCAGTGCGGACAGAGTTTCACTTTTCAACTTTTCAGTCCGATGATGTCTCTACCACAATTGAAAGTTCTTTCTACACTAACTGATGAGGCAGGAATGCCTAAAATACACTTTGCTACCTTTGAGAGGCATTTAAATTGCTTCTCATGTATGCTCCACCATTTCAGTGGCTCAATTTCCTCTTCTTCACGAGGAAGAGAGAAATAAGTATTTATCTCTTCCAAATATTTAGGTTCATTCACGGAGTTCGATTTCTTAAAGAAATTAAAAATTGTCTTCTGCTTTGCCACAGAGGTCACTTGTGAGGTTACGGGTGAATAAATTTCCTCGAAATAACTTTTGCACATATCTTGCAGCTGTTCACATGATCTGTTCAACACACCAGGATATAACGATTCAAAATCTGTCTCCACAAAAAAATCTTTCTTGAGTCTTGGATCAAGAAGAACCGCAATAATGTATGATGGTGAATCATCTGTAAGTGAGTAATACTTACTCAGTACTTTATGTGCAGCAGAAATTCCTTCCTTGATTTCAATACATACCTGGGAATTCTTCACCTGGCCCTCGATGTGAGAAAACAAGGAGATGGATATAGGCATGATCGTATTTAGGGTTGGGTACCTGGTGGCCGATGTGAGTTTGGTGGCTTGATCAAAACTATCCAGGATATCGACCAGCTCTTGAAGAACCCGCCAGTCATCGTCATCCAAGTGGAATCTTCCGAGTTCGACACCTCCAATTTTCGGATTTAGCTTCAGCCAATTTTGAAAACCACTTTTCACCGTGACTAATCGTTGCAACATAGCGTAGGTGGAATTCCACCGCGTACGGACATCCAGAATAACCATTAATTGTTGACAAGATGAAAGTGTGCATTGTACAAGAAAGTTCTTTCGGTGTTCGGGACTACTACTCAGCTTCTTAATTATGTAGCGTACTCTTTTAATTAAGTTTGTTTTCTCATTGGAATAATCGCGTTCGACTTTGGTTTCCTCAATCTCATCAATACATCCTTGTCCTTGGTAATCTTCACGCTCTTCCAAAACCTGAAACGTGTGTACATCATTGTACATTGTACACGAGTTCAAGTTTGACTTATACATGTCATGTCATTCCTTAGCTATAACATAGGCCTAAAACTGTAGTTGATAAATTCTCACTTTGAAGCTGAAGCAGGTTAAGTAGTCAGATATAATTATTTGTCAAGTTATTTCATTGTATATTTATCATCAAATGAATAACAAAGTTTGGATTCAATCCATCAGAAGGGTTGCAGCAAGGCTTCTAGTTCTTATTGTATCAATTATATCAAAAATGTATCATCGTTATACCTTTTATAAAATAGAGATATATTGAAAATTCTTAAGTGAATTCTTAACGAAAAAACATCAACCACAAAAGTCGATTTCTAGATTATTTTCACGATACTCTACGTTGTTTTACCTTTTATTTTAACGACCGATATCAAGTATTCATTATACAGAAGGTCTAAAAATATTTTCTGTCTTCTAATGCACATCTCACATCAATATAACAATCGAATGGCTTACTTTGTCATTGGAAGGTTATATTTCTTCTCCACCAATTCTCAGACTTTTCAGAAATTCTTGACAGCTGAGGTTAAGGATATGTGGAAACATCTAATTCGGCGTTCAGTTGACTTCCATTCATCCCGATTCAATAAAGCACTAAGACATCGAATCATGCTGTCATTGTTATCCATTGTAATAAATCCCAATTTATCCACGATGTCGTAACTCATAAGACATTGATGAACACGATCGGCCATATATGATCCATTATGGTTTTTCCAACTCAAAGAAATCCAGCAGCTGCTCACAAATATTCCAATCATCATCAATGTAAATACCATTAATGGCCATGAATGAATAATAGTTGCTGGAGGTCCAGGTATCAAGTACCAAATGAATGGTGATATTTGACAACGATTCAAAATAATGTTTTAACTGATCTTTTAGTTCAGACGCTCTTTTCATGATTCCAACAGGAAAGGAGTCTTGGATGATGCAAGTGAAGTGGCAGCGAGTGACCACCGTGTGTATGACTTGGACAGATATTACTATGGCCTAACGTCGTACGACTTGCTTTGCATCACAACAACCTTGATTCCTTGAACGTTGCATGTGACTAGTCGATGATTCATTCATCATGTGTTTTTAGGATTGGCGATTCTGGGACAAAGATCGCCAATGTAGACGCCTCAGCAGGGACATAAACTGACTGACTGATGCGAGATAATTCATGAATTTTCAATTGGAGTTCCAAAACAAATTAATTTTAGTTTTAACCGGATCACCGGATCTGTTCAGGGGTATGATCCGGATCCGATCCGGTAAATTAAAGTTGTGATCCGGATCCGTCCCGGTACCACCGGATCGGATCATGATCCGGTTGATCCGGTGATCCGTTCGGAACCCTATCCGTGAGTCACCTTTGCGTCGTCGTTGTACGAGTATTTGACTTCGCAAAATCGGGTGGTAGCGGTTGACTTTCCTCATCCAGTTATGCACGATGCAGTGAAAGTGAATCGGTGATTCACGCGAACGATTTATTATTACAGGACTACTGTTTGTTAGCATTAGAATATGACACGATCCTGAGGCAAAACCGCAGCCAACAATTGCGAATGGGGGAGCTTCCATAACATTTAAGACCGAAATCCTCAAGCTTGGCATGAGCGGTAGAAGTTTCCTTTGAATATCCATAATTTAAAGAAACAATCAACAGGGGCCGTAGAGCCTTCCGCCGCCTAGCTACGCGACTGTATGGGCTCTTATTAACTTCATCGAATTTGGTAGGAGAATTTGTGATATACGACGTTCAATTAGGAATGGGCGCTTAATGTAGAATTTTGGTAATCTATTACTCGTTCAGATTATGCAATCTCCATAAAAACCTCAGACATCAGTAGACAGGCGGGGGTTCCCATAAAAATGTGAGAAGCTTCAGAAGAAGCAAATTATATTTTCGCAGAACCCTTGTGCGTTTTGATAGTTGTTACATATTCTAAAGTAAGATATATTGAAAAATCATGCAAGATGTCATCATTTCTTTCGAAAAGCATGATATGGAATGATTTTAACGTGCGCTTTCTGTATTTTTTTATATTAATTGACGTGTTGCTGTAAGAGATAGGCGTTGCTGCAAATTTGTAAACGAAATTGAGTAATGTGAAATTACAGTATGTATGCTTGACGCTTGTAAGAAATGCATGTAAAAGTAAGGATGGCGATAGCAAAAGCGATAATTAATTCATCAACTTGATACATAGTCACACTGCATGCTGGAATGTACATGTAAGATAAAATGAAAACATGCTATGTCAAAATGTCTGTATTTCATCCCCGTCTATATGCACAATTGCAGTCTATTGTCGAGCACGAGTGTGTGAACTGAGGCCTACTATATATACATGTTTCCATTCAGATTGACTAGGTGTGTCGTATGAGCAATAGCCTATACTAGAGTGCATATTAGTTTTGCACATTACCAATATGTAGACTAAATACTGTTGACTATGCACTTAATAGCGTTGCAATTGCTACAAGAGATTTTAGGGTATTCAATCGCATCGGTTGTTAGCAATATTTCGCTTAAGGACGCATCTGTAGTATAGGCCTATCATGTTTATATTAGACTTGATGTATCGATGGTGTGTTTAATTCATTTTAGAAAAGCTTGTAGGTCTAATAAAGAAGCTAGTTCAGTTATTCAAAATGCAAGTTTAAAGGGTAGTCCGACATCATAGATTGTAGACCTCTCTGCAGGCCCTTAACTTCAAGTTATCTTAGAACCCACATAAGCTTCAATGGAGATGCGAAGACTTCATGCGGTCCTGCCGTGCATGCACATGGACTCTAAACCTACTTCCCAGCCTTCAGTCGACTAAGCTTATCAAAGAAATATTCGGCTTGTGGGAATTATAATGGGAAATAATCGTAAATTTTGGAGAATCCTATACAAATATGACCCAAGGGAATTTCCATTGGAATCCCACGGGAATGAGACATACAAATCTCGCCCCACTCAAGTATGCTAGTAGATAAAAAAGTAAATTTTCGATCGATGGATGCAGCATTCGAAATTTCATGCAAGTAGGATGCGTACATGATGATTTAGATGCAATCAATGTGAAGTGCAAGCGATGTCCGTCGATGTGGAAACTGGCTGAGTGAGGTTCACGCTTGACTCACTCCAACACAAAGCTGGAGTAACTGATGAAATGATGTAATAGGGTAGGATCCTAAGAATTCGTGTCATCATTTTAAAAGAACCGCTAATATGAACAGGCAATCATAGCAATCTATGTTTACGCGCTTAATGACGCATTGAAAAGTGATATTACTCATTAAGCTCATGCACACTCAGCATTCCATTTAACGTAATTCTGTTTATCCTCTTTATCTAATAAACTTATAGTTTCTTCGCTTTGATTATTCGCGTTTTTTGGTTTTATCTGTAGTTTCTTCAAAAGTCGCATGCAACATGTACTTCGATTGGAGAATAGGCTTAGTTGTAGGTATATTTTTCAGAATTTTTTCTATTCGATCACATTTCAATTTTGAACATTTAATAACTTAAGGACATTGCAGGAATTACTTTTTGCGAGATTTGTTGATTAGATTGTAGAGTTTGATTTATGTACTGACAAATAAAACCGCCATTTGTTGTCAATGATTGAATAATTACATGCATATCGAATTCAAAGCATTTGCTGGTCATCAGAATTAACAATGATTTGATGATTGGAAATGATTATGCATTTAGTAATGTATGTTGTTTAGTAAACTATGGCATGAATGCTTCAATCGAGGCACACCGACTACATTCTTGCGACGAGAAAGTGCGAATCGGTTCAAGGATCTACTAATTGAGTACGAGCTCTCAATTTACATCTAAGAACTATGGAACTTCCTCAAAAATACTTTTTGACAATATAGCCCTTTTTATTTGGTGACAAACTCGTTTCTTCTGAGACTGTTTTATCAATGTTAGTTGCGTAAAGATGTACCCAGAAAGATAAGTCATGATCGAATGTGAGTCGTGAGACAGTGATAATGAGGCAGACATGTGTCGCAAAAATCAAGACATCAGGAGAATGATATCACTGACCACGTTCCCGATCCAAGACTTCAGTCTCAAGCAAAATAGATACAAGCTTCTTTCTCCTTGTACGGCGATCGATCATAGGTTGTTTTAGTGTTATGTCCAGATTTCCTTTGGATTTCCTTTTGAAGATTTCAGAAACTCGGTCGATCAAACATTCTAAACCGTAGTTTTCATGTCTCTCAGAAGAGATAATGTGATGACACTTTCTTCGACTTGGTTTTCAAGTATCTCTTGATAGCGTCCTTCATCATTATCCTGTGTCATTCGTCCTAGCTTGAGCTCAAAATCTGCATCGCAAATTTGTTTTCATTCTTATATATATCCGATAAGAATCGATGAAAATGCACGTAATCATAAGCTATGCATGATAATTCATTTTTGAACCTATTGGACTCTCCTCCGCGGCTTCATAGAAGGATATTTGCATTTTAGCTAAATATTTTTTGATAATTCATACACCGTTATTTCATGTAATATTACGTGTAATTGTTGCACTTTACAGCACAGCACGCATGACGTACCTGTAATTACTGATGTAATTACCTGTAACCTACAATTACCTGTAATTACTGATGAGGTTATTATTATTATTACCCATAGTAACTGCCTTTACGACGCCTTCAAAGTGTAATTCATTTTTAGTGGATCGATTGAATTTTTTTCCTTGCATCTGTAATTCATAGGATTCCAGACCAGTTAATCGGATTAAAAAATCAATTGAACTGAGATAAATGCACTGGATAGGCGCTTGTCATAGTGACCACCGCTGCGCTATTTTAGCGCATTGTGCTATTTTTGCTAAGCTGCGCTAATTGCGCTGATATTTTGCCTTTTCCGGGGTTTCTGCGCTATTTTTATAGGCTTCAACAAATTTGTCCTTTATCGAAGTATTTCTAGATGTTATTCAAAAGAAGACAAACTTTTTTTTCGTAATTCGGTATTTCTGATAGATTGGTATTACACTAGGTGACATGACACGCGTAATTGCGGAACACTCCAAACATCCGTGGTTAAAGACATTCTATTCTTCTACCCGCGTACATACGCGCTGCACTAAGAGTCAAAAATCACTTGATCTGATGCTGTTAACATGGGGAATGTTTATGAATACGCACGGACGAGCGTTTATAGTTTGCGCGTCGTCTACAGTTGTCTGCGTTGCCGCTTGAACCACGGATGAACCGCTAAGCATGTTCTGTCTTCCCTGAGCATGAAATTGAGGTCCTATCACATTGTTTAGCCTCTAATACATGCAGACACATGAGACGCAAAGTCTATATAACAGGACTGCCAACTATACTAACTTATATAACTGATGTTGCGGCAATGTCCCGCATAGCCACGGATGTTTAGGGTCATGTGTAATTACGCGTGATTTACGCGTGATTGAGCGTGGCATGTCACCTAGTGTACCGATCTACGATGTATGTATGATGTGTATATATATATATATATATATATATATATATATATATATATATATATATATATATATATATATATATATATATATATATGATGTATATATCTCGTATGTATCGGATGGAGTAGACAGGCTTCTATCTTCAGGTTTCCGCATCTGAACAAAATCCAAGGTATTAGAATCGCTATGTTATCTAATTCCAAGATGAATAGCCTAATTGACAGCATATCCTATTTGAGTTAAACATCCTGCACATGTCAAGATAAATCTAAAATGTCAAGATAGATTTTAAAAATTCAGCAATTCTATTTACAAATTCAGCCAAGTACTTCGATTGATGCCTCTAAATAATTCATTGCCCCTCTGTTGTTGGTGATCATCGGCCAGTTAGGAAAAGATGTCGGCCGTTGGCTGCGGCTTTCCGAAATTGAGATAGTCTTGATGTTGAAATATTGTGAATTCATGACATAATAATTCGGCTATTTTGCTATTTTATTTTACGATTATCTTGAGTGTCACATTTCATGTATCTCGATGACACGTGCGAGATATTTGAATCATCGCCGATAGATCGGTATTAGTCGCATTAAGTAGCACTGGCCAGACCGGTGTGCCTACTGGTTCTGTAGAAATTTGAGCGTCTCTTATTTCTTTTATCCTCAAAAAATTTCTGCGCTTCGATACAAAGTCACATTCTGCTGGAGGGGTATATATGTTACGGAGAAGCTTCTGAAAAAATCATATTGAAATGCTTTAATTTTGTATTGAAGAATAATAGTACTGACTACACAATGACAGTTGCGCACATGGAGCTATGAACTCGTTGCCATTCAGCACAAACTGAAATTGATTTAGCTGGTTGGCACCGCATGCATCATAGCAATGCAATGCATGCGAAACCTCAAAAGACTGAGGAGGGTATCTTGGTTTGTTGTCATCTGAGTGTTTGCAGGCTAGGACAAAACAAAACAAAACAAAAGGCTTTCCAAGCCTTTGTAGTAGGACAAAACGAACTGGTGGAAAAGCAAGGAAGTGTCAAATGAATTGTGTTTTAAATTTTAGTAGCTCGTAAAAACACCGCTGCTATACAAATAACATGTATATCGTGTTGACAGTCAATAGCAGTGTGTGGCAGGGGTTCATGTTCATTTCCATTGCATCCAACATGATGAGAACTGGACGAAACATCTCGTGGAAATTATGATGAAGAAATTATTTGTGGCATTTTTTATTTTTCAAGTAACCAAGAGGACATATTTTTTTTGAAACAAATTAAACCGCTAATTGTGCAAATCTTGTGTTCATACTTTTGTTGTAATTTATGTGATGTAATTTATTGTTATTGACATATTCCTAAAACTAGCATGATTCGGAGGTGAATATAGATTGTGAGTGTGAAAAAGATGCCAAACGTATAAACTCACTATTGTTACTATGTCGAAAGAAGTGGTTTACATAACAAGCCGATACAATGTATTCATGTAGTGCAGGTGTATCAATCAGCCTTATGAAGGTTATAAATGCAAGGTACAGCATGTGCACGTGCAATCACACGCAGGTAAACCAATGGATGATTACCTACTCGGCCTACGTTTCAATCTCTATGTTAATAACCATCCTATATAAATTTTATCTGCATATATCTGCAAATAGAGCTGCATCGTTCTAAATTTGAGTTTTTAGTGGTTCTAGTTTACTCAATACTTCTTTAAGTCAAAGATTACATAAATATAACATTTTTTAATCAACTGCTGATTTGATGGAAGCTTCAATCAGGTAAGCTCACAACATGACATGCATAACATATTCTCGAATCACATTAATAAATTACATATAAGCCAGAGATTTAATTAAAAATTTCATTGCCACAGGCTATGCGACATGTACGACATGTCATTCTTACTGGGCACATAAAATTATTAACCTCTTGTATGATTTTAGACACTTGCCTGTACGATCAGTCTATCTGGAATATTTCGCACCTGTCGCATCTCCGCATTTACACACGTCGATTATATCGTTCATCAGGGGTCGTTTCATGATAATTGATAAATTCATCTTCCATCGAGCAGAAGACTTTATGTTACAAGGATATATCACAACATGTTGTGGACCTTGTAATACACATACAATTCAATATTGCGCCTAGAATGGAAATGCAAATGCAGCCGTTATTATACAGGAATATGAACTATTCGTGAATTAGGCTGTAGTGCGTTTTTCACAGATCCTTTCAATCATGTTTCATCGTAGTACCGCACAGACCTGGAAGAGGTCCGTAGAATGTAGCCGTCGAATTAACTTTCAAATGCAATTTTAGGAATTTCACTTTTTCCCTCACTGCATTCATAATATGCCATAGGAATTAAAAAGATATTAGATGTCATGTCATTAATCAATTTTACAATAGTGAGGGAAAGCGAAATGACTTACTTTGTAATTCAGTGCTTCTAGAGCATTTTAATACGCATATTAATTTCTAAATAAATGAAAAAAATGTTTGGTTGATTTATGGACAAAATTGGGACTACGAAATATACGAAATTGAGACTCGTCTCATCAGGAAGAAAAAGTCAGTTCAAAATTGCTTAGTGTCCCGAGTGGGAGGTTTTGCCTAAAAAAATTCATCATACTAATAGCGATACAAAAAATGCACTTGTATAACCGAGTACAGGTGTACTTGAAGTATGAACGCATGTGAAAAAAGTTTTCAAAAGATATCTTGACATAGCAGAAATTTGGATTTTATACTGCTTACTATGAACTTCTCCTCCCATACTTCAGTGTCCCGAGCATAGCGAAATTTATAATGAGTCAAGACATATATCATGATGCACTAGGTTGAATGGCGACAAATAAATACGATGTGGAAGATTGGCTTAAGCAAGTTAGAAAATCAATTTTCTTGACCGAAAGTGCATTAAAGCATTCCTAACTATTTGCTGCGCAAGGTTCGCTGCAGCTTCAACTGACGCAATAGAAGTGAATGAATGTAGCGCATGAATGGTATATATTACCATAAAGCCGTTTGTATCATGTCTGCGTTCGAAGTAGAGCCAAACAATCCATTATAAAATTACTTTGTGGACGTGTCCCAAGCGTAACTTGGAAAAGACGTGGCGACTTTGGAGGAAATAAAACAGGAAAATACGAAATTTTTGCTGTTCTGCCACATAGCGTGATTGGTGAAAGTTGATCAAGTCATCACTCAATTGATGTTGTGAGATCATCTGCAGCAAGACTTCGCCATGATCATCGCTTAAATGAAGAATTGGAAGTAGGCTTGCTTTTCATTCAGTCGTTGTTCTCTTCATCTAATTTTTTGGCTTTCGATTTCTTTTGCTTTACACGAACCTTATACTTTCATCCTCAAATGCAGTAATTGCAATGTTGATTATCGTAATAAATATGTGCATTGGTTTCAAAATGAGACCTTATTTGTTAATTTCTGATGGATAATTAGAAAGTTATTCTACTTTAAAATTTAGTCACTGTTTTTATGCCGCACTCTGTATTATTGTTTCGTTTTACCTTAACACCAAAATTGAAGAAACTTTGTTGCTGCGTTTGTATTTTTTTTGTACCAAAAAACAGGAATCGTCATGTCGTGGATGGTGCATTGTGTCGTCAAACTGACAATGATATCGGACGTTATTGTCCTTGGTGAAACTTTCTCGGACGTTGTCATTGTATGACGTCATCGAATATTTCGTCATCTTTTAGTTTCATTGATGACCGCGTTATTAAATGTTGCAGCAAGTCGCTGATTGATGACCTATGTTCAAATGAATAATTGATTGTCTCTGATTTGTATATAAACATTGTCTTTACCTTAATACAACACACTCATCTCGGAATCCAAACTGGTTTTCTATAACAATTTGGCGTCGCGATCTACAAGGCTTCTCCGATTGCTTTAAAGGACTTCTTCGTGTCCACTGCTGCATCTACAAGCCATTCTACTGGCCCCGAGAAGCACTGCTGCATCTACAAGCCATTCTATTGGCCCCGAGAAGCGCTGCTGCATCTACAAGCCATTCTACTGGCCCCGAGAAGTGCTGCTGCATCTACTGACCGATCTGCTGTTCCTGTTGGCCCTGAAAAGTGCCTCTTCGAGTCCAAACTAAAGCTAATACATACGAAGATTGGTTACCTTACCCGGTACCATCGTGAACATTCACTGCAGGTCTTTCTGGGTCGGCAGTTCACTATTACACACTTACACACCCCTATCACCGTAAGTAAAACACGTATTATTAACATCACAATCATTACACGTGAGGGCTTACTAAAGCAACGTTAAGGCTAAGTTTGGACGTCATAGAACGTGTTGCAGATTACGTACTGTTTACGTAATCTATCGGCCCACTGTACGTGACGATTAGGACGGTTACACAACGTTTAATTAACGTTAATAGGACCGATTACGTACCTTGTTCGCGTAATCCTTACTAATGGAGGGCCGCTTAGAAGAACTGGACATAGACGACCCTGTACAAGTAGTCGAATGGCACGAACGTTTTAGTCACTACTGCAAGATAAACTCTAAGATTACAACGGCCAACGACGTTGACTACTATCTGACCCTTATCGGCAGACGCGCTTACAGTCTACTAAAAGGCTTAACCGTTCCCGCTAAGCCTGATACCAAGACGGTTAAAGAACTACAAGCAATACTTGAGAGCCACATTTGCCCAACGCACTTTCGAGGCAACCGAACGCGCACAGTTCCACAACCTGATGCGTCGTCCAGAGGAGTCGTGTCGAAACTTTTTGCTACGACTACAGAAGCAAGCTGCTAGATGCAACTTCGGCGTCGAGCTGAATACACAAATAAGGGATCGTATCGTTGCAGGCATAAACGATAACGACTTGCAAAAGAAGCTACTAGCCCACGGTAAGCTGACATTCGATGTTGCCAGGCAGATGATAGAGACGTGGGACAATGTAAACAAGGCAGTAAGGCATGAGGTGCTGTACAACAGGAACGCACAACGACGTTACTCTGCACACAAGTCTACAGTGTTTACAAAGAAGCCACTTCCGGCTAACACTTTTCAACCTAAGCCACAGTCGAAACCAGTAGCTATACGTCAGCAACAGTCGACTGGTGCATGCAACTCCTGTGGAGGGCAGCATGAGAGAAAAACGTGCAAGTTCAGGTCAGCTAAGTGCTACCAATGCCAACGCACAGGCCACATTGCCAAAGTTTGCCGTAGCCAAACTACACAACAGCGTACGCGTCAAGCTAACACAGTTACTGTACAACCTGAGACTGGGTTGACTTACGAGTGGGATGATCGTAAACACTTCTTGGCTCTTACCATCGACGGCGAGCATCTGTATCACGACATCCAGTTGACTCCAGGCAGAACGCATAAGTTTATCGTCGACACAGGCAGTCCTGTCAGTTTTTTGCCGAGCTCTGCGGTACAACGGCTTCGCCTAAGCGACCAGATCAGACATTCACTGCTAACATACAAGGTGTCTCCGGACATGACTTAGCAGTATGTGGAGAGGTGCACGCGCAAGTTACCGACGCTAACAATAGTCAACCGATTCCAGTAACTCTCATCGTGACTTCCTACGGTCCATCGATTTTGGGTCTTGACGCATTAAGAGCTTTGAAGGTACCAATCAATGTGTACAATACGACAACTACGATCGACGTAGCACCAGTTACAACATCGACCACCGCATCGATTACTATGCCACCGTTACTAGCTTTGCGTATTCATCGCTGCAGTCTGAACGAAGGTGGAATGAAAATTCCTCCGGTAGACATTGAGGCATCGTCAACACCAAAGTTTTTCAAAAGCCAGGCCTATGCCTTTTGGTTTACGACCCGCAGTCGAGCAAGGTCTAAAAGATTTGGTGTCCGAGGGAATTTTGTCACCTGTCAAAAGCAGTACTTGGGCTACGCCAATTGTCACGCCACTAAAGAGCAACGGTACCCCACGTATTTGCGGCGACTACCGCGTCACCGTTAACCCACACATTCAGCAGATGGCAACTACGACGTTAGATGTTGAAGACATGATGTCCGGCATCCAGGCCAGGGCACTACTGCAGTTTAGTGCACCCTCTATGAAAGAGACGGAAACGCGCCTACTGCAGTTTAGTGCACCCTAAAACAACGGCGCATTCTCCCGCAAACGATGACTACGCACATTACACCGAAGCGCGCGCTCGGTGTAATGTGCGAAGACGAAGACGAAGACACAAAGACACTCATTTATAACTATAGGGAAGAACGAACGGCATTCATTCTGTTGATTAAATCATGTTGTTCTCACATGCATTTTAGGGTGCACTAAACTGCAGTAGTGCCCCAGGCCAGTAAGTTCTTCTCCAAAATTGACTTGAAGAACGCCTTTTTGCAAATTCCATTGTCCGAACGATCAAAAGAGTTGACGACAATACATACGATCTGGGGTCTGTACAGATATAACTATCTACCCTTTGGTCTATCAGTCTCTCCTGGCATCTTTCAATCGGTCATTGATGACATCACGAGAGGTTTGCAAGGCGTTAAATGTTACCAGGATGACATCATCGTTCACGCCGATAACGAACAACAACACAACGACCGTTTAACTGAAGCTCCTAGACGCACTTATAGCTGCTAACGTCAAGATAAATGCATCCAAGTCCATCTTTGGATGTTACACAACTGAAAAATACCTCGGATATCTCATTGGTCAGTGGGTATTCTACCAGATTTACAACGCATCGAAGCAGTACGAAAGGCCGAAGTTCCAACCATCTACCAAACAACTTCAAAGTTTTCTCGGGTTCGCACAGTATTACAGCAAGTTTGTGCCTCTATTTGCCGAACTAGGTCGACCTCTTTTTGACTTGGTCGCCTTAGAAGACTTTGTTTGGTCCCCAGAAGTAAACACGGCATACTTCCGTTTGATTGATGCCATACTGCAAGCCAATGCACTGAAGAGTTTCGAAGTTGGTAAATACTCTGAACTCATCGGAGACGCATCCGAATACGCTCTAGGCGCAGTTCTGGAACAAGATGGTTTCCCTATTATTTGCATCTCTCGTCGACTTAGTCGATCAGAACAAAACTACGCGCAAACCCAGAGAGAAGCGCTTGCAATAATCTGGGCGATTCGACGTTTACACAAGTATCTCATCGGTTTAAAGTTCAAGATTATAACCGTCCACAAGGCACTTCAGCATATTTTTAAGCCCGACGCTTCAGTGGGTAAAACAAACTCGTCAATGCTTCAGAGGTGGGCCATCGAGTTGACATCGTATGAATCCAATTCCAATTAGCCGTAATCAGTTAATTCAAGAAACTAAGTCGTTTTACGGACCGGTCATTGCTGGTATACGCCGAGGTTTCTCCACGTCCGCTAAACGGAGATTCCCACAGCTCTACGCTAATCGAGAGAGTCTAACTCTACAAGCTGACGGCGTCATTCTTTACAAAGAGCTCATTCTTATTCCTCCAACTTGTCGCCAAGTTATACTTGAACATCTGCACACAGGACACTTAGGGAGGGATAAGATGAAATCTTTAGCTCGCCTTTTATGCTATTGGCCTACCATTAACAACGACATTGCGACTTACCTTGTGGCATGTAACAAGTGTAGAACCAAACCGAAGACACATCCTCAGTGGAAACCATGGCCCGTTCCTTTTTCGCCGATGCAGAGGGTTCATGCAGACTATTGCGGTCCATTCCTCGGTCGTTACTACGCACTAATACTTGAAGACGCCTACTCTAAGTTCCCAGAAGTTTACTTAACATCACACGCAACGGCTGCTTTCACTAAGGAAGCACTCCAGCGAAGTTTCAGTAGAGATGGTGTCCCGCAAGTCTTAGTCACCGATAACGGTACTCCTTTCGCCGCTACAGAATTACAGACTTGGTTGAGGTCAGTTGGCTGCCAACCTATTT
This sequence comes from Prostheceraeus crozeri, assembly GCA_907163375.1. NCBI lineage: Eukaryota > Metazoa > Platyhelminthes > Polycladida > Euryleptidae > Prostheceraeus > Prostheceraeus crozeri. The sequence continues at coordinate 92,291 of CAJQUW010016351.1, forward strand.
TTACGGCTCCAAGACACCCCCACAGCAACGGCCTCGCCGAAAATTTTGTTCGCACTTTGAAAACGGCAATCCGAGTCGCCGAACCTGCCACTTACCCCGACTTATTATCTTGTATAGACGCTTTTCTAATACAATACAGAAACGCTAGACACGCAACTACAGGAAAGAGTCCTGCTATGTTATTTAAAGGTAGAACCTTACGAACATCTGTTAATCTGGACACTACTGAAGTTATATTTTTCGTGGTAACGATAACAGACCTAGTGAAGGTTTACTACTTAAGCAGATAGGTGAACGAATGTAGTATGTGTTGGACAGATCTGAAGGTACGGTACATAGAAGGCATGTAGATCAGTTACACATTATATCCTCTATTGACTTTTATACAAGAAATAGATCACTTCATCCACACATAGCACTCGACCACGCGCAGAACACGGACACTACCCAGAACACGGCTCGGGCTCCGGCTACTGTTTCTCCGAGTGTGTTATTAACTTTTAGGCAGATGTTCTATACACTTCGACTGGAACCGGGTTCTCTTGTGTGTTGTGGTACTTCCTCAACACATATGGTTATCAGTGATCCACCGAAATGTTAAATGCAACACGGTACTTGCTTTAATCACTTCTATCTCTCGATTAATTAACTTCACCAAACCATGTAAATTACCAAGCCAAATTGTGTATATAGTCTATTCAACGTTTTGGTCAGTCGGATTCGTCGATCCCCAACGTCATCTTTCAGCACTTATCCATAGTGATGTGACTCCATCATTGAGTGAATATGAAGATATTGATAGATATATCTAACATACCTACGTGAGAAAAAATATTTGATATTGGGGACATGTAGTGCAAATGAACAGGTGGAATGGATTTCCATTAAATGAATTCAACATGTCAGTTCATTTGCAGATTCACGCATTTGTAGATAACTGATCATTACCTATTTATCTCGAAAATGGGTTGCAACTGCGAGTCATCACATGTTCAGTTACCAACAAACCCAATTACATCGTCTATTTTGTTTCTGTCGTAATTCCGTGTGTATGCTTGAAAAAATTGTACTACACAAACTCTTGAAATGACTTTTTGTAGCTCTTGCGAAATGTTGGTCACATTCTCGCACTACGTATGTGTACACGACGATCGAAAGTAGATAGTGTATTTTCTATATAAGAACAATCACTTCACATTATATATATTTAGATATTGAAAAGTACAGTGACTAATGTTATCAGTTCACTCTACAATACTTGTTAATCTACGCTGTAAATTACATACTACGCTGTATAATCACATAGCCGTGTGTGTGCCTCAGTGTGTGATCCGTGTATCATTCATTGAATGGCTCGTAATAATCATCAGGTTACATTTATTTATCGACGATGCTTTGTCGGACAAGATAATAGAAAAGTACATGCAATTTGCCTCTTCAAACATTTAGTTATTGATAGCTCGTACACGCTTAAAGTCAGTGCTGATTATGTTCTAGTATTTACATCCATAAACATTCACAACATGTATTGATATTTTGAGACACAGATATATTCGTGCGGCCACAATATTTGAAGATGCATTCACAGGTTTGAAGAACATCAGAAAACTGACCACTTACTAAAATGGCAGCGTTTTGAAACGCTGTGATCTACAGGGATGTGATTTTTCTTTGTCTTCAAGGATATTCTTGGGCGCCCGATTAATTTCATTTCTTTTAATTTTTGGGTAGCCATCTTTTTTGCGACCACTTTAGTACTTCTCAACTTAATCATTGGCAGAAAGAGGACGATATAATAAATTAAAAGAGAACTAAATACAGTGAAATTTGCTCGTTATAGCCGATGCTTGTTATATCCGATGCATTCAAATTGACGAAGTTAGAAAGTAGATAGCACATATATGCGACAGTTTTAGACAAACTATAAATCTATGCACTCGTGTATGTATAGACCTATTAGCTGTTGAACATTATTTTATTAAATATGACCTTGACCACTGAACAATGCATCAATATGCGCATGATTCTATTCATCATACCTACTCAATTATAAAAATCGTTTCACACAAAGGCTTGCTGTATACCATGCGATTTGTATATTCTAACCATGGAGCACTGATGTATAAGGACGCTGCAATAGACCCAGAATCATGGATGTGCCACTGGTGATCTGGCATGATCAATGGACGACGAGAAATACTTTTTCTATAAAACATCTCTTAAATATGAATATCCTTATGTCCAAGCGGTCTTGGCTGACTTAGACGGTCTTAGTTAAGTCGGTTATCTAGATTCGAAATTGTTGCAATGAAACTTCGCCTGATATTGATTGACACGGTGTACGTTGTCTGTTAAATGGCAATCAATAATCGAATAAATGCATATATGAAAACGATCGCTACTCATTCTTGACTCATTTTTATGATGTTAAATGCGCAATTTGAATTATGTCTAGGTCCATATGACAAAACTCGCATTTAAGAACTCATAGATATGATACTACGTTATGGTATAATATGGAACTGCAACCATCCGCTGTACGTTGTACATCATTTCGTGTGTGTCCTTTTACTTAGTATGAGTCAGAGGGTCATGGTATTTATGTGACTTCAATTTCTTCTTCTTAACGAGTTTAGGACCGGAATATTAGCTAATTATAACCGTGCTCGCAGTAACCAAGGCTGATTTCCCATGTACATTGTAATGTAGCCTGTAAATTTTTTTGGCTCTTCACGTCAAGCTTGCTCAAAGCGAGTTCTCGCTATAAGTGGATTGTGCTGTATGCTATGTATCAACATCTTCATTCGTACCGCGTCAGCCTCATGTACTCCCGGGCTCTATACTCCTAACTCATGGGCCCTCGTTATAGTCGCCTTTATCATTTCTTTCGTTCCGATATCTGTCGCATAGGCGTTTCTATGCTTCAGTAGCGCCCTAGCTCCTCAAAAGTGTGCTATCGCATCACCCCACAAGTCCTTCCTGATGGGTTGCTCTGCTTTTCATAGGTGCTGTCACTCGATAATGTTGATGCCTCCCGATATTTTACATGTTTAGAGATCAATGGGGTTGGCGTTCCCATTTGGTTTGCTTTGTACCCCCTCCCCATTAGGCCCACCATATTTCCATAGGCGCTGTATCAAAGTACATAGCACATGGCCTCAATTTGCGCATCTGTGCCGAATATTTCTATGTTCCCATAATTTCTATTCACTAATCTTTTTCTATGATTGATAAGTTTAACGCAAATTTCTATGAAAAATTGTTAGCAAGTTAAGTAGACATTCTGTGAGCTACTAATTACAAAAATTCAAATGAGGTTATCGTTAACAACTACATGTACGAGCAACAGACTGTAAATTGGTCAAGAAAATATAAGAAACCTGTCAACTAACTGATCCTCCAAGGTTAACAAACCAACCACTTTCGTTGAGGTTACTTATTTCGGAGCCAATTTCATACCATTTTATTGTACAAACTTTATGGTTTCTTTTATGAAACAAAGTGACTGCTAAAAATCAAACTTTTTCTTTTCAATTTTATCAAAAGGGCAAATTCAATCAGGTGAAAGCTGCCTCTATCACTCAGCTTTAGGCGCCATACTTCAGAATATTTTGACTTTAATCTTAATCAGAATATTTCGATTTGATCAATTCATTGGTGTGCGACTTTAAAGCTCTAGACTTTATCATCAGAGGAAATCGAAATGACGACTCGTCTAAATAGCAGTGATTTGATTATCGTCACAGTAAGCATCAACCATTATCGTACGCTATCATTTCGACAGTAACGAAATCCGAAGGTAATACAAAGGAAAAGGCACATCAGGAAGCAAGCAGGAAACCGATGGTGATCATCCCGCGGAACACTTCCCTTGGGCTCTATTCCTGTACCTCAAATGTCATCAGGACAGCAAGCAGGAAACCGATGGTGATCAGCCCGCGGAACACTTCCCTTGGGGTCTATTCCTGTACCTCAAATGTCCTCAATGAATCCTCTGCCCCGGCTCTGGCCCAGTGGCGGGAGCAGTTAATCGATTCCGCACGATTAATCGTGCTACGGAATCAATCGCGCGATTCTTGATTGACCGGGAATCGTGCGATTTTTTTGCAATGTGATTTCCCCATGAAATTTGCTTGATGAGACAAAAATAATGTTTATATTCACTTTTACAACGTGCAATGCACGGGTGCTCGTTCCTGAAATCACGTATAGCTAGACAGACTTACCGTATGAAATCTCTATAGGAGCTCCCCACATAGTATTTAACACGCTCGCATAGGCCAAGTACACCACTTAGACACACACACACACACATGTTGTCTGGGCAGTGAAGCAAAGTAGATCCCAATGTTATTATATCTCTGCATTGAAATCATATAAATACATTGATAACAATGCGTGTTAAACTGTTAATTTACATTTAACATGTACACTATGAACATAACTCGGCAACAATTGCACTTGCAGATTTGCTGATGATGAAGACTGTAGAGTACCGCCAGTTCCCCTGGGCATAGAATAGAAAAATGTCCTCAGACTTGAACTATTTTTTTATGCGTTTAACGTATAAAACTATTTAAGCACAAATATTACTTAGCAGCAGTAGACGCTGCGCTTTCCCTTTACAAGGGCTCATCAGTACGGCTCGGAATTGCCCAAAGCAATTGAAAACATCTGGAAATTCAGCGAGCAAATTCAGAAAGTGCTATCAGCAACATCAAGGAGTATCTACGAAAGCAAAGTGGTATACAACAGTGACATTTTATGGTTTATGTAGTTAGACTTTCCTTTTTCTTTTATCTTCTTTTCTGTTATAATTATGTTGCCATGTAAACGTACTGTATCATAGATTAGTCACATGCACGCTACGTGTCGTGAATAAATATATAATTGAATTGGATTGGCTGAGCAAGCTGATGGACTGATCTGTGATGGACTGCACAACTGGCTGCTCTGTGTTTATCTATCCTTGCTATGCCGTGCGGCTGATCATCACAAATATCATAGAGTGCCAATTCTATATATTTTAAGCTAGTCTGGGCCATTCCGAACCGCACTGACGAACCTCTGCAAGACGAAACACAGTGTCTAAGGCTGTCACAGAAATTTAGCGCTTGAAATTGTAGGACGTCTCTTCATAAGATTTGTTAACCTTCGAAGTCAAATAACTTAATTTAATTGATGCATAATTATGCTTATTTCAGGACTGATAGATGAAACGGCAAATATCTACACTTATACAGCTATGTTCGATAAAACATGATTGATAGATACCAAGAGAACCAAAAACTGGGAAATAGAAATCTTAATAATACTTCACAGTACATGTGCATGATATAGTACTTGCAGTACTTCCATGATGGCAGATTTGAAGCAGAATCTTATAAATAGATTATCAAGAATTTTCATGTCTTGTTTGCGACTTTTTATGTGTTCTGGTGTATTATACTGTTTTCCCAAACCATTTGGCAAGTAGAATTACTATCTGTCATTAATTATTATGTTGTTACGATTTCAGTCTAGAATAGACTATTGAGGTGCCACATGCTCTCAAATTTAGAGGGAATTATTATCAAACTTTTTATAATAATTATGAACAGCTATTAAAAAGATTAAACTGTTAACTATTTAATCATATCATATTCACTAAAATCTCACGCTAATTATTACAGAGAATCAGCGCGATTTTCTATTAATCGTGGCGCTGGAGATTTTCACGATATCGGAATCAGCAAGAAAATCGAATCTGTTAGAGTCTGGCCACCAGCAATCATTACTTGTGGGCGATTTATATGGATATATGGCACGATATTCATTCATATTCGTATGGTTGATTTTTCCTGGGATGCTTTGAATTAAATCTCGTGAAAATGCAGGATGCTATTTGAGTTCATATTTTTCATAGTCTTCTGCAAAATGTGTTTACTGTTTTAACTAAATCAAACGACTGATTGTTGACATGCTCAATTAAAAAACGATTGATTCAAATCATTAGATTGCATGGGCATATGGTAAAATGTAGGTCCCCGGCCAGTCAATACTCAATCGATGTATGTTTTTATTAATCTAAATTATCGATGATTTCATTCTGCATCTTTTGTGAATAATTAAGTTATTTGTATGCATTGTGTAGCAAAAGAAATGGCAAATACATCTATTTAGAGACATCAAACATTTTGTAAATTCCAAATGCTGCAGCAATGTACTTGATACATCTGCAATTATTGGTGCATTAAAATACTCCTAAGGTGAAAATCATTAACGAGAGCGAATTTCTTTTAATTAGGTTAATCCTTACGATATTACGGTCAGGAATCATAGCGGTCCTAACGTGCATTTATTATGAGTATCATCTAAACACGGCAACATGATTTTATTACTATCTTTAATGCTTCACATAAATCAATACATCTTTTACAGTGCCTCTATCTATGGGGTCCACTTTGGAAGGGCCAAAGGGGGATCAACATGGTGACTATATAGGTATAAAAATGATTTAAAAAGATTTATGGGGGCCTGTTAAAAGGTAGCTAATACTGTAATTTTTCTATTTACCATTTCCAGATTATCACCATTACGCTCTCTTCCTATGCGCACATTCTTATCTTTCCATAGCCACTTATTATATTAGTAGCAATATTGTACTACACAATCTTCGGTTGGTTTGTCAATTTATTTATAATTACTTTGCGTAGAATGAAAGGGGCAACTACAGATTACTAAATGATGGATAATAATAAATTTTTTGACAGGATTTATTCCAATTCCTGTTAATCATTATGATAATAAATATAGCACTTAAATCCCATGAATAAAATGAGCCTAAGATGACTTTAAACGTCTGTCAATTTTCAATTGTCTGAAGGTAGGTATTGTTGTAGCGACGGGACTGTGACAATATGCTCACGTAACACGGGCACTTATAAGGCTTCATCACGAACCCGTTATCTCTTTTGTACTCATTCAAAAATGTCGCAACTACCATTCCGTGGGAGAAGAATAACAGGACCTTGCTTATTTTTAACTATTCGGTACCTTTTATTTGTGCTCATTTAAATACTGACCCATTATTCCGGATTTTTATTAAGCTAACAGAAGTGGCATCATCCGTAGCATAATTTTTCTTTGCATTGCTTAAAAATAATTAGTTATCTTCGTTCTCATGTCATGTACACATAATCATTAATTAGGCAAAGAATGTATCAAATTACAGAAAATTGTGTTTGCATAATATTTCGGACCCTTGTTACGTGACGCATTTTATACCATTAATCACGAACCATTTTGCCTACCCCAGTGCAAGTGAATTTCTGCCTCATATTTCTGTATTTCGAAGAGCAAAAAATAGTGTTGATGATAAGCGAGTGACATCATTGAAAAAGGTTGTCGCAAGTTATACTATGAAATATTTAATTCACATTGAATTGCAATATTCGTTTGACAAACATGAATGTGTGATGGTGAGAACGATTGTGATGAAGTTAGCAGCCGACACTTCAGGCGACAACCAGGCCCATCTTGAAAATGGACATGTGCTAGTCCAGTCAAACCGAACGATCAGAATGCAAGATCATAGATGGATGTGCCTAGCATGTGCCTCACTCACTATTTTGAAAGAATTTCCCCTCCTAGTTATAGGAGAAATCGCTGGTCTTAAAAAGTTCGACATTGCGGTGATGTAGAAAGTTAGCACCACCACTAACTTTTTTCGTGCAAAAAATGCAGCCAAAAATCAAAGAAACATACGAAATACACGGCCACAACAGATAGAATTAAACGGTTCATACAACAAGAACATTGTGCCAACGCAAGTTTCCCAGGCAACCGTGAAATCCCGCGTACTTAGCTTGGCTGACAAATTAGTCCGTCACGAAAACCACAAAATGGTCGGTGATGTGAAGTTTAGCACCCGCCACATAGAAGATCTTTTTTAAAATACCGGCAAATTAAAACAACGCGAGACACAGTAGGCAAACTGAGAGATGACCATCCAAAAACATGTGGCCAGCAAGTTTCTTCTTCCCCCAAGAGCGCCGTACGCTTCGTGCGAGGGGGCGGGGAGTGGGGGGGGAGGAGAAATTATGCCCCCGAAAGCTCAATGCGCTGGCGGTGATGTGAAGTAGGGCACCGCCATCTTGAAAAATGGAATGTGCCAGTCAAACCAACGGTCCAGAATCGATCTAGATGGAGTGTGGCCAGCATGTGCCGCACTCGTTTATATTTCACGAAAAATCTCACCATCCAGTCGGTGGAAAATCATCCCGAAAGCTCAATGCGGTGATGTGAAGTTGGCACCGGCCACTGATGTTTTTTTTTTTTGCTATAGTCTGGCTATACAGATATCAATGCAAATACGAATATCTCGACAGGTGAATACCGTCATGTGCCTGAACTGTTAACAGAAAGCTGAAGCCTATTTAGCTTTGTTCAAAACTCTGTAAGACAGTGAAGGCATTTGACGAGTATATGCAATGGCATAAACTAGGAAGACTTAACTTTCTTATTAAAGGCCATTGATGAATAGCATGCGATTCGTTTATGTTTCCGCCGCATTGAAGGAGAGAGTTCGCGACTTACACAACGGCAAAACTATTGGTAATGGGTTTGAATTTTTCATTTGACCAACGACGTCCCTTAGATTGTGTCAGTTTTCGGTTAACCATATCATCAATATATTCGATAAACATTTTCATTTGTTTGCCGTGGAAAATATATTCACGCCATGCGATTAATTACAGCCTGTACAACTTAAAACAAGAATGATTAAATAAATGTGTTTAACACACACACCTGTGGAATTTTAAAAATTCCCGCTATTTTGTGCGGATCGAGAGAAAAGATAAAATTTTTCCAGACAATTAATTGGGTTTAAAATCCAGCCCTTCGATTGATGTTTTTCAAAACCTCGATGGGTATCCATCGTCAAGAAGGCTGGGTCATCCTCAATTTTATGAGAATCTGTTTCCACTGACGTGTGTGAAGTTAGCACCGCCACTCAGCACCGCCATCTTGAAAATGGAATGTGCCAGTCAAACCAACGATCAGAATCGATCTAGATGGAGTGTGCCAGCATGTGCCACTCACTATTTTGAAAGAATTCCCCCTAGTTTAGGAGAAATCGCTGGTTGAAAGTTCGACATGGCGGTGATGTGAAGTTAGCACCGCCACTAAAATTTTTTTTCCAAAATACACAATCAAAACATACGAAACACGCACAACAGATTGAAGACCATCAAAAACATTGTGCCAGCAAGTTTCAGCACCTAAATCCCCGTACTTGCTGACAAATTAGTCCCCGAAACCACAAAATTTGGGCGGTGATGTGAAGTTAGCACCGCCACTGAAGTCTTTTTTTAAAATACGCAATTAAAACACGCGAGACATGTACAACTGAGAGGATGACCATCAAAAACATTGTGCCAGCAAGTTTCTTCTCCTCAGACGCCGTAACTTGCGGAGAAATTAGTCGCCCGAAAGCTCAATGCGCTGGCGTGTGATGTGAAGTTGGCACCTATCTCATCTTGAAAAATGGAATGTGCCAGTCAAGCCAACGATCAGAATCGATCTACATATGTAGATGGAGTGTGCCAGCATGTGCCACTCACTATTTTGAAAGAATTCCCCCTAGTTTAGGAGAAATCGCTGGTTGAAAGTTCGACATGGCGGTGATGTGAAGTTAGCAACCGCGCCACTAAAATTTTTTTCGCAAAATACACAATCAAAACATACTAAACACGCACAACAGATTGAAGACCAATCAAAAACATTGTGCCAATGACAAGTTTCAGCACCTAAATCCCCGTACTATTGCTGACAAAATTAGTCCCCGAAACCACAAAATGGCGTGATGTGAAGTTAGCACCGCCACTGAAGTCTTTTTTTAAAATATCGCAATTAAAACACTGCGAGAACATGTACAACTGAGAGATGACTCATCAAAAACATTGTGCCAGCAAGTTTCTCTCTCCTCAAAGACGCCGTACTTGCGGAAGAAATTAGTCCCCGAAAGCTCAATGCGCTGGCGGTGATGTGAAGTTGGCACCGCCATCTTGAAAAATGGAATGTGCCAGTCAAAACTAACGATCACAATCGATCTAAGATGGAGTGTGCCAGCATGCGCCCACTACGTTATAAAATTTTTTCACGAAAATCAAACCACAATCGGATGGAAAATCAACCCAAACAAGCTCAAATGGCGGTGATATGAAGTTAGCACCGCCGCCACTGAATGTTTTTTCCAAAATTGGAACCTCTCAATGGAGGTATTGTAAAATTTTCCACTTCGACATTACACCGTTTGCTTACTACTGCTATACCAGATATCAATGCAAATACGAATATCTCGACAGGTGAATACCGTCAAGTGCCCTGAACTGTTAACAGAAAGCTGAAGCTATTAACTTTGTTCAAAACTCTGTAAGACAGTGAAGGCATTTTGACGAGTATATGGCAATGGCATAACTAGGAAGACTTACTTTCTTATTAAAGGCCATTGATGAATAGCATGTGATTCGTTTATGTTTCCTCGCATGAAGGAGGAGAGTTCGCGACTTACAACGGCAAAACTATTGGTAATGGTTTGAATTTTTCATTTGACCAACGACGTCCCATGATTGGTCAGTTTTCGGTTACCATATGATCAATATATCGATAAACATTTTCATTTGTTTGCCGTGGAAAATATATTCACGCCATGCGATTAATTACAGCATGTACAACTTAAAACAAGAATGATTAAATAGATGTGTTTATGAAATAATAAAATACTCTACGAATAGATTAGATGTTGTGACTTCTAGCTAGATCATATGAAGTAGATGAGTCTCAATATCCCTTCAATTTTGAGTATGCTTGCACATCCAGTGAATCAGAAATTCTTGAAGTCAATTGAAACATTGATAGAAAACAAGATTGGCAATATCTGCAATCATCATTATTAGTGTAATGATGTGCGTACATCTTTATGACATTTGATGATCTTGATGAACAATTGAAGCAATAACATTAGGAGATCGAAGGCCATATTTCCAACGTTGTCAGACTGCTTCATCGAAGAAGCATTGGTCAATTGAGTTTGTGGTGCTTTCAAACATAGAATAGGGATATATGGGATATCCTAATATACTTACTCTATGCTTTCCAAACTGCGCAATCTTTTTGGAAAGGAATTATCAAACTACATCGTTCAAACCATAGAGTAGGTTCTAACCTACAGTGGAAACAGATTCTCATAAAATTTAGGATGACCCAGCCTTCTTGACGATGGATACCCATCGAGGTTTTGAAAAACATCAGTCGAAGGGCTGGTTTTTAAACCCAATTAATTGTCTGGAAAATTTTTATCTTTTCACTCGATCCGCACAAAATAGCGGGAATTTTTAAAATTCCACAGGTGTGTGTGTTAATCATTCTATCTATCTATTTATATTTTATCATTCAATCTATCTGTGTTATTTAATCATTCTTGTTTTAAGTTGTACAGGCTGTAATTAATCGCATGGCGTGAATATATTTTCCACGGCAAACAAATGAAAATGTTTATCGATACTATATTGATCATATGGTAACCGAAAACTGACCAATCATGGGACGTCGTTGGTCAAATGAAAAATTCAAACCATTACCAATAGTTTTGCCGTTGTAAGTCGCGAACTCTCCTCCTTCATTGCGAGGAAACATAAACGAATCGCATGCTATTCATCAATGGCCTTTAATAAGAAAGTAAGTCTTCCTAGTTATGCCATTGCATATACTCGTCAAATGCCTTCAACTTCACTGTCTTAGCAGAGTTTTGAACAAAGTGTAATAGCTTCAGCTTTTCTGTTAACAGTTTCAGGCACATGACGGTATTCACCTGTCGAGATATTCGTATTTGCATTGATATCTGTATAGCCATATAAGATAGCAAACGGTGTAATGTCGAAGTGGAAAATTTTACAATACCTCCATTGAGAGGTTCCAATTTTGGAAAAAACATTCAGTGGCGGTGCCAACTTCACATCACCGCCAGCGCATTGAGCTTTCGGGGACTAATTTCTCCGCAAGTACGGCGTCTTAGGAGAAGAAACTTGCTGGCACAATGTTTTTGATGGTCATCTCTCAGTTGTACATGTCTCGCGTGTTTTAATTGCGTATTTTAAAAAAAGACTTCAGTGGCGGTGCTAACTTCACATCACCGCCATTTTGTGGTTTCGGGGACTAATTTGTCAGCAAGTACGGGGATTTAGGTGCTGAAACTTGCTGGCACAATGTTTTTGATGGTCTTCAATCTGTTGTGCGTGTTTCGTATGTTTTGATTGTGTATTTTGGCAAAAAATTTTAGTGGCGGTGCTAACTTCACATCACCGCCATGTCGAACTTTCAACCAGCGATTTCTCCTAAACTAGGGGGAATTCTTTCAAAATAGTGAGTGGCACATGCTGGCACACTCCATCTAGATCGATTCTGATCGTTGGCTTGACTGGCACATTCCATTTTTCAAGATGGCGGTGCCAACTTCACATCACCGCCAGCGCATTGAGCTTTCGGGGACTAATTTCTCCGCAAGTACGGCGTCTTAGGAGAAGAAACTTGCTGGCACAATGTTTTTGATGGTCACCTCTCAGTTGTACATGTCTCGCGTGTTTTAATTGCGTATTTTAAAAAAAGACTTCAGTGGCGGTGCTAACTTCACATCACCGCCATTTTGTGGTTTCGGGGACTAATTTGTCAGCAAGTACGGGGATTTAGGTGCTGAAACTTGCTGGCACAATGTTTTTGATGGTCTTCAATCTGTTGTGCGTGTTTCGTATGTTTTGATTGTGTATTTTGGAAAAAAAATTTTAGTGGCGGTGCTAACTTCACATCACCGCCATGTCGAACTTTCAACCAGCGATTTTCTCCTAAACTAGGGAATTCTTTCAAAATAGTGAGTGGCACATGCTGGCACACTCCATCTAATCGATTCTGATCGTTGGCTTGACTGGCACATTCCATTTTTTCAAGAATGGCGTGGCCAACTTCACATGCACCGCCAGCGCATTGAGCTTTCGGACTAATTTCTCCGCAAGTACGTGCGTCTTAGGAGAAGAAACTTGCTGGCACAATGTTTTTTGATGGTCACCTCTCAGTTTTGTACATGTCTCGCGTGTTTTAATTGCGTAATTTTAAAAAAAAGACTTCAGTGGCGGTGCTAACTTCCACATCACCGCCATGTTTGTGGTTTCCGGGTACTAATTTGTCAGCAAGTACGGGGATTTAGGTGCTGAAACTTGCTGGCACAATGTTGGTGTGATGGTCTTCAATCTGTTGTGCGTGTTTATCGTATGTTTTGAATTGTGTATTTTGGAAAAAAAAATTTTTTAGTGGCGGTGCTAACATCACATCACCGCCATGTCGAACTTTCAACCACGATTCTTCTCCCTAAACCTAGGGGGAATTCCTTTTTTTCCAAAATAGTTGGAGTGGCACATGCTGGCACACTCCATCTAGATCGATTCTGATCGTTGGCTTGACTGGCACATTCCATTTTTCAAGATGGCGCGTGGCCAACTTTCACATCACCGCCATCGCATTGAGCAATCGGGACTAATTTCTCCGCAATACGGGCGTCCTTTAGGAGAAGAAACTTGCTGGCACAATGTTTTTTGATGTCACCTCTCAGTTGTACATTGTCTCGCGTGTTTTAATTGCGTATTTTAAAAAAAAGACTTCAGTGGCGGTGCTCAACTTCACATCACCGCATTTTGTGGTTTCGGGGACTAATTTGTCAGTCAAGTACGGGGATTTAGTGCTGAAACTTGCTGGCACAATGTTTTTGATGGTCTTCAATCTGTTGTGCGTGTTTCGTATGTTTTGATTGTGTATTTTGGAAAAAAAATTTTAGTGGCGGTGCTAACTTCACATCACCGCCATGTCGAACTTTCAACCAGCGATTTCTCCTAAACTAGGGGGAATTCTTTCAAAATAGTGAGTGGGCACATGCTGGCACACTCCATCTAGATCGATTCTGGAATCGTTGTTCCCCCTTTGTTTTGATTTGTGAAACTGTGTACTTTTTGACGGACTTCTGTTGTCGTTCGGGATATTTCAAAAGGGTTTTTGACTGGCACATTCCATTTTCAAGATGGCGGTGCTGAGTGGCGGTGCTAACTTCACACACGTTTTCCACTGTAGGTTAGAACCTACTCTATGGTTTGAACGATGTAGTTTGATAATTCCTTTCCAAAAAGATTGCGCAGTTTGGAAAGCATAGAGTAAGTATATTAGGATATCCCATATATCCCTATTCTATGTTTGAAAGCACCACAAACTCAATTGACCAATGCTTCTTCGATGAAGCAGTCTGACAACGCTGGAAATATGCCCTTCGATCTCCTAATGTTATTGCTTCAATTGTTCATCAAGATCATCAAATGTGATAAAGATGTACGCACATCATGACACTAATAATGATGATTGTAGATATTGCCAACATTGTTTTCTATCAATGTTTCAATTGACTTCAAGAATTTCTGATTCACTGGATGTGCAAGCATGCTCAAAATTGAATGGATATTGAGACTCATCTACTTCATATGATCTAGCTAGAAGTCACAACATCTAATCTATTCGTAGAGTATTTTCATTATTTCATAAACACATCTATTTAATCATTCTTGTTTTAAGTTGTACAGGCTGTAATTAATCGCATGGCGTGAATATATTTTCCACGGCAAACAAATGAAAATGTTTATCGATATATTGATGATATGGTAACCGAAAACTGACCAATCAAGGGACGTCGTTGGTCAAATGAAAAATTCAAACCATTACCAATAGTTTTGCCGTTGTAAGTCGCGAACTCTCCTCCTTCATGCGGGGAAACATAAACGAATCGCATGCTATTCATCAATGGCCTTTAATAAGAAAGTAAGTCTTCCTAGTTAAGCCATTGCATATACTCGTCAAATGCCTTCACTGTCTTACAGAGTTTTGAATAAAGTAATAGCTTCAGCTTTCTGTTAACAGTTCAGGCACATGACGGCATTCACCTGTCGAGATATTCGTATTTGCATTGATATCTGTATAGCCAGTAAGCAAACGGTGTAATGTCGAAGTGGAAAATTTTACAATACCTCCATTGAGAGGTTCCAATTTTGGAAAAAACATTCAGTGGCGGTGCCAACTTCATATCACCGCCATTGAGCTTTTGGGTTGATTTTCCACCGATTGTGGTTTGATTTTCGTGAAATAAACGAGTGGCACATGCTGGCACACTCCATCTAGATCGATTGTGATCGTTGGTTTGACTGGCACATTCCATTTTTCAAGATGGCGGTGCCAACTTTACATCATCGCCAGCGCATTGAGCTTTCGGGGGCTAATTTCTCCGCAAGTACGGCGTCTTAGGAGAAGAAACTTTCTGGCACAATGTTTTTGATGGTCATCTCTCAGTTGTACTTGTCTCGCGTGTTTTAATTGCGTATTTTAAAAAAAGACTTCAGTGGCGGTGCTAACTTCACATCACCGCCATTTTGTGGTTTCGGGGACTAATTTCTCAGCAAGTACGGGGATTTAGGTGCTGAAACTTGCTGGCACAATGTTTTTGATGGTCTTCTATCTGTTGTGCGTGTTTCGTATGTTTTGATTGTGTATTTTGGAAAAAAAACTAGTGGCGGTGCTAACTTCACATCACCGCCATGTCGAACTTTCAACCAGCGATTTCTCCTAAACTAGGGGGAATTCTTTCAAAATAGTGAGTGTTACATGCTGGCACACTCCATCTAGATCGATTCTGATCGTTGGTTTGACTGGCACATTCCATTTTCAAGATGGCGGTGCTGAGTGTCGGTGCTAACTTCACACACGTGATGGTGTGAGCTTCATCTTGCTAGATGACATCGGCTGCCAAGCGTTGGTCGCTTCTCAGTTGGTAGAGCGCGGGTCTAGATAGCCTAGGGTCGCAGGTTCGAGTCATGCCAGCTGCACAACCTCTGTATGGCAATTTCATCTATCGTTTATATCATTTCATTTCATTCTTAGCCACATTTTTCATGTCTATACGTACACCGGATTAAAATATTGTAGCAGCAACTGAAAAATCAATTCAAGTGAGTAAAGAGAGCGTAATGAAATGTTTAAGCAGTCAGCCTAAAGAAAATTCAATGCCAAATGGATCTGATTCTGCTGAATGTTTTTATTTCGAATTACATATTTGGCGTCGTCTGCTTCATAGTCTGCTTTATTTCCACAACTCAGATGCGCAATTCCCTTAATTATATTACGCAGAGATGGCACATATTAAGTATGCATTTTCATCTACAGTAGGTTGCTCTGAAAACGTCAATTCTGAGTCCGCGCCGGTTTTCATAGCACACAATTTTTTAATGTGCAATTTTCATGCTTAGTGAAATTTCGACACAGACTATTGACAAGCCGCCTAAGTTGGTGCGCCTGCAATAGTTTATAAATACTGCATTTTGCAAACACAATGTAAATAGAAAAATTAAATAAGGAATTGTTCCCTCAGTTGAAAAATGGGAACAGACTTGAATACCTGCCATTTCATCCTATATCAGGAAAAGGCAGAATTTGTTAATTATTATTGCAGACGCATTAAGTTAGTCGACTTGTCAAAAGTGTGTTTAAAAGCAGTATGTAATGAACACCAGTCGAAATTTCACTAACATGGTTATTGCATATCTCCAATGTATCCGAGTATAGCTTCAACTTCAAATAAGGAGTTGTGTCGAAGTTGAGAGATGTAAACTAGGCCTGCTGATGGTTCTTGATATTGGATGACATAGCAGCTATTTAGGTTTGCTCCCATTTTTCATCTAAGGATGCAACTCAATATTCAATTATTCTATTCACCTTACAATTTTAATATCTTATGCTACCACAGGAACATTAAGATGAAACAAGTGCATTGCTATGTTTCATCGCATTTTTCCTACATTTCAAAATGTATAATAAACAAGCGCGCCACATCGCCTTTTTGCACTTTTTCATTTTCAAATTCGTTGCTGTGAAGACAATGCACCAATTCAATGTCTTTTTAGTATATGAAGGTGGAGATAAAACCTGAAATTATGTAATGATAGTTTTGTTTACAAGGATTTTTTTGTCAATAATATTTCACATAAAGCGGCGATTTCACCCAGAAATTTCCATTTCTGCTTCGAAGTTGTTTTATTTTGCTATGTAATCTACAGTGTGACTTCTACATATTTGTTTACAATATCATGGAGCCATGCTTAGTTCGCAGTGCATTTGTTCCATTTTACTAATGATCTTGACACGCACATGTGCATGCCTCACTCACTCAGCGATTTTACGTCCTTCGTGCCTTGCGTTCTGAGTGTAGGCCAGACATGGAGGCAGGTCGATTCGTGGAAAAAAAGCTCAGTCGGTTTTTGTACATTTTAACTTCGGTCGGCATGTTTCTTATCTGTAAGTCTGATCATTTTTACTTTAAGTCGAATACCCTCGTCGTTTGGTTATCTATGTGGAAAATATATATGTTTCACAGGCTGTTATTAATGTAGGACAAAAGTCTAAGTCGAATTTATCAATTCTAAACATTCAACTAATAGGTATTGAGAAGAAAAATGAACTTACAGTGCATCCTATCTATCGCAAAAGTATTGATCACAGGTTGGAGGAAAAAGCGGACCGCAAGTGAGTCTAGATGTTCCCGACAAGATTAGCCCGGGACCGATCGTGATAATTCTCCCCCATTTACAAATCTGGGTAGGGCTGAGTTTTCGGCTCGTCGTGTAGCCGCTTAGTACAGCAGTTTTCTAACGTTTCTATACTTAAGCTAGAATTTTCGTAAATGAGTTTAAATGAAAGCGGATGCTATCAGCTCTCAGAATATATAATGTAAGATTTATAATAATCGGCATATTGCCTCTTTTCGCCGTCGCATTGCTCATTATAGTCGTTTGACTTTCTTACTATACAGGTTCTTGTAACATGGTTAAGGAAAATGCGAAAATAGCAAGATAATATACAAGTGAATGATATCACTTACTTAAATTATTAGCAACGAATCTCTTCTCTTCATGTGAATTGAATTGAAAAGTCATTCTGTCAGAAATGTAGTTAAGGTCCGACAATGTCAAGAATTTGAACAGCTTTAATCAATGTCTCCGTGAGAATCTCTCTATTTGAGTCAACGGACAAAAATGTTCATACTTTAAGTAGCATTAGCTTGCTTAATCATCGCGCTGTGTAGAATTTGTTCTTGTGTAAAATTGCATCATTGCATAATCATTCCATCGATGCTAGATTATGTTTACAAATTAGCCTTTTTCTCTTGTCTGTTTTTGTCACTCAGAAATTCCACAAGCAATTTCATCTTCCAGTCTGTTTGGACTATGAACATTGTCGGCAAATGATTGAAAAGAACGGACATCATATTACAGCACCCTCAAGCGATCATGCGTTGTCATGGAAATAGCAGGGTAGAATTAAAATAATACATCGATGTTAATTTCATTCACATCCATCTTCTTTTGTTATAACGAGACGGGTCAGAAAAATAGTACTGTGTGACAAATGAGGACAAGTGGTTTGATAGAATGAAGCAGATTTAAAAGTTCAATCTCAATTTAAACAATGACATATATCAACTACATGTCTTCGGTAACAGAGCTATTGTACAGAAGCCACAATCTCTTTTGTTCTAGCTTACTATGACGAATGCATTGTGTCACATAACTTGAGTTGAAAACATGTAATATGTAACATTGTTTTATTGATCAATTGTTACTTACATTCTTTTTTCATGAATGCGCCGCTTATGCGCAAATGTTTTTGTGTAGATTTCTTTACATCTTTGCCTTTCTGTCTCTCTTCACGCACACATTCACTTGATCATGATAATGTTTGTTAAAAAGCACCCAGGAGTCTTTGAATTCTTTCTTAATTTTTTCCTTCTATGATGTCTGAATTGTACAATTCTGCAATATACTTTTTCTGATGTAACTTCAACATGCTGGGTGTAATTGGATCAGAATAAACAAGGTAAGGTACAATTAGTTGAGAGAGATCAATAGTTGTTATTTATGTATATTCCCATTATATCCCCATTCTTTTGATAATATCCCATTATCAAAATAATTACAAGGCGAATTTTATGCCTTTCACGAAAAATTATGCTTTTGAGAAAGAAATATGCAAAAATTCAATGTGGTATATTGAAAGGACAAATTTGAGCTCTATGGATTGGTTGTGCGAACAGCATTATCTTTGGTAATGACATTAATTAAACAATAGCTGTCATAACAGTTGTGAATGAGATTATCCTATATGTGCTGTTTGCACAGATTGGTCTGAATGTTAGGAATTATAAGGAGATCAAATACACGAATGCAGTAAGAAATGGTGAAATAAAGGCAACACAAAAGCACACAACTTTCATTGAAGAAAATTTTGAAAATATTGGCGCTGTATGTCTGTATGATTGCATATACAATTATTATAATGCCCATGTTGAGTATTATTAAAAGCATAATGCCATCCCTACAATTCAATGCGCATGCGTTATTAATTATATTCCCGATCACACACGATTATTCCAGATAACGATTTCACTAGCTTCGATTCATGTGTAGACCTGTTGTTGTGCGGCGGATTTGTGTCAGCTTAAATCAAACGTAGCTATATGTACACTACTGTTGGAGCCACATTAATTTTTCTTTAACTGCTATCAAAAACAAACAGATGAAATTTTAATGATGCATCTTAGGATGGTCAACCTCAAATTCAAGCTATACTACTCCTGAAAACGAATATGAAACTTCTAGCTGGGTCAGGATCGCGTATAAAGATAAGCTGATCAATGCAAATGACTGGTTCTGGCGTAAAAATAGAGTTAATGAATGATTAAATCTTATTACTGCTTTATCCATTTGTCATCTCATTCAAAATGCATATAGACCGATTAGCCAATTGTTTCGCAGTTGATTTCTTTAACGATGGACACACATTGAATTTGATTTTTCGTTGCCATCGGTCGAGATTCATTCATTTAAAGATGCAAAAAGGGCAATTTTCCACTACCGTATAGTTTTATATCCCCAATATTTCGGCTTATCCTTTATCAAAGAATACAGAAAAAGGAAATTGCAATGAATGTCATTAAGAAAATTTAAACTAACCAATGGAATGCAACCTAGAACCTTAGTATAGCATGGACAGTGACATGCTAACGCAGAATGTTAAGAAAAATATCATGGATTACTTAAGATATGAAAAGGGTGAAAACTAATCTATAAAAAAAGGAAAACTAATATTTTTACACAGAATTAATAAAATAAAGTAGCACTTCGATAGGTCTTTCTTTGATCTCCTTCTTTTCGGCCCTCTTTCTTTGAGCCATGTATTTCAAGTTTCGATGAAGTGTTGACCGTAAGATGGACCTGTGTGTAACTGTGGAGCTGTGTGTCATAGGATGTCCATAAACCTCGGATTCAATGCCTTTTAAATGTTGATTTATTCTTGATTTCATTGTCATCGAGGTTTCACCAATGTATTGTTTGTCACATTCGTTGTTGTTGCACTTTATTAGGTACACACAGTCTTTGGTGTTACATTCTCCATTGTAGTTATTCCATTTTCGCATACATTGTTAATGATAGCATTTCCTTTGTTTCTTCTTGAAAGCTATCATGAGCAATGCAACAATGAATCATGAAATATTGGGAATATAAAACTATACAGTCGTAGAAAATTGACTTTTTTTGCAT
Source organism: Prostheceraeus crozeri (assembly GCA_907163375.1). Taxonomy (NCBI): domain Eukaryota; kingdom Metazoa; phylum Platyhelminthes; order Polycladida; family Euryleptidae; genus Prostheceraeus; species Prostheceraeus crozeri. The sequence continues at coordinate 113,005 of CAJQUW010016351.1, forward strand.
CTTTAAATGAACGCACATGTTGCAAGAATATTGAGAGACATTCCTGTCAAGATATAGTCCAGCAGCCAGAACGAGTTTCTACAGGAAACGAGGCCGTATGTGAGACTTTCACATAATGATATTCACTCTATGGCTACTACGAATATGCACGTCTGCCGAGTTTTAGTTAGTTCCTCTTCTTGTCAGACACGATCGAAGAAAAACACATGTTAATCCACTGGGGCACAGATCGCAGTTTTTGACAAAAATGAAATGTTCTATGTTTTCTCCTGTCAATTGAAAACTTCTAATTCTAGAGACTTAATCTTTGACATGGAATGTCCTCAGGTTATCATGTTCATGAACATTTATCTTGAAACTGCACACGTTCAGATTTGGCAGGCCTCTTACTGTCGTCTAACACCAATATGCTGGCCCGCTTTATCCACATTTAACCACATTCTCTCATATATCTCCTATCAGAAGCATAATAATATCATATTCACATGATAGGGAATGACCTGAGGATATATCATGCCTAAAGCTATGGCTCTAGACTTAGTGCTTTTCAGTTGATAAGAGAAAACACAGAAAAATTCATTTTTGCAACAAGCTGCGATCTGCATCCCATTGTTTTCTTTATTCTTGTCTGACAGGAAGAGGAACTGACTAGAACTCGGCAGACTTGCAGATTCGTAGTAAGCATGGGGTGTACATCATTCTGTGAAAGTCTCATTTTCGGCCTCGTTCCTTGCAGAAACTTATTCTGGCTGCCGGACTAATAGTGCATGATCATCAGACGATAAATTGATCGACAATCGTTTACAACATTTGCAAAATAACTTTGTAAAATGCAAGCTCGAATATGTTATTGATGAATGACTGGTGTTCACATTTGAAGGTTACAGCACGACTGTTTCCACGAGCGCGAGTTTTATGGAGAGCGGCGTAACCCACAGAGATAGATTCTTTTGTGTGTGGATTAGTCTAGAGTGGACATAATCCTATCCCAACCATTGCATGCCATTGTAGCAAGCGATAGAGATTGAATATCTGTCTCTCTTTGGCTTGTGTGATTGGCCGAGCGCGTGCATTGTAGAATTAGCTCGTATCAGCGAACACACGAACTTCAACAGTCAGATTACAGGCAGGCCTGTCAAGCGAAAAGGGCTATCATTGACTCAATGATGACTTTTCTTCGTGATAAGTTCGTCAGGTGGAAATATTATTCACACCGTTCGACTCTTCACGATATTAATTTACTGAGTGTGCGTTAAGTGTGGAAATGCATGGATATAGCTCCGTTTTTATGGTTCAATCATAGACTTCTAAATTTCTGGACAGATAGGTTGAAATTGGCTTCCTACATGATCAGGCCAGCAGTCAGAAGTTAGACTGCCTTACAAATAGATTATCATTAAGCATTATCAAATTTTTGCCAGTACAATGCATGCCAAGCACATTATGTAGCACATTATGCGAGATTTTGCGAAGAATTAAGTGGAAAAGTCACCAAGAAAAATGAAATATCGATATTCTGAACAGCGTTTTTTCATTTTTTTATAAGAAAGAATCTATTTTCTTAGACAACCATTCAGTTTGATCTCATAGAATACCTTCCAACAAAGAATGCATAGTTGAAGCACAGATGCGTTTGGTGGAAAAGACCACATGATAAATTTTATTCAAAAGTTTTGCAGCTTCAGGGATGTCGAACATTGCCAACTTAATATTTCTGACATTGCATTCACAGCAGGAATCACATTTTTTACATTTCAGAAGTGAAAGGCAACAAGCACCACTGGGATCATCTCGATTATTAGGATTCATATTGAAATCAGTCTTTGCACGCAAACATTTACATCCTGTATACATTTCATCTTCTGTGGTTGACTGCATGATATTTTATCATCAACATTTTTCAGACTAAGTCCGGAAAACTTCTATAAAGAAATTGCTTTTATTTTCTTGTCAATTTCTGTGCGATGACAATGGAGATAAAATAATTTCCTTCAGTTGTTCCACGTATCCAGTCAAAACACTTCTCAAGATAATCCGAATGTTCTTTTCCAAGTACTTGTCATTGTTCTCAGAAGAGCTCCATCACACGTCGGATCGCTCCATATCTGTTCCAACCTCCTCAGAAGTGGATGGTCAGGTTGGGAATGCTTATTATGTCCATCATCATTGTTTTCATGAAAGTAAATGCAAAGAAGGATCTCCGTATAGTTCACGGTCCTGATCCCTGTTCTGTTCCCCTTGATTTCAGGACATTCATGCTGTGGGAATCGGTGGCTTCTCTTTTCCGCTCGAAACTGTCCCTTTCAATGGTCATTGCTATGGATGGCTTTTCCGTCCGTTGACTTCGGTTTCACCATCAACTTTGTCAAACACTCCGAAGTGCAAAATAATTGTATCTGATTTCGAATTTCTATTGCTGGCTGGTCATCCAGAGAGATTATACAAAGTCATCATATTGACAACTTTGGAAAACTTGTAATAAATGATAGATACATTATGTGCTTGTTGGAATGGATTTCTCTCTGTGATAGATGCGAACATTCGCAAATATTTCGAGTCAATAATGCGACGACGTAGAGAAGGGAAGATTTCAACTCATGATCGCAATTTTTAATCCATGATCATTTCGAGATGTCACAAACCCAGATAGAATGGCTTCCTCGTAAATTTTAGACAAAATCGACATAACAAGAAATCCTCCGGATGTGTTTTCATTGCCAGGACATACACTTGAAAATGTGGCCATGCCGGATTGCTTTGTAGTTGTTTGGAGAAGCATCTAGGCAGAAATTGGAATTATGATGGCAGTCCTTTAGATTACGCTTTTTCATTTCTTCCGTTTTTCTTCTTTGCTTGCCATGATGATGTATGTCCTTCGTGGTGGCATTGAAGTCACATTCATGGAATTGAAGGTTACACAAGACGGAATGTTTAGTTGTGATATAATACTTTCTACTAACTCGATGCAGCTACAAATTCAAATTTCTTTGTTATGCAGAGGAATGTATTGTTGTTGCACTGTCATTGCACTTCGGTTGACAGTCACCAGCGATATATTTGTTTGGTATTTGCATTCGAATGAATCGCACTTCGATTAGCTATAAAATTCGATCTTCTGTAACACAGCTGTTGGTTGGCCTGAACATGTAAAAAATGATTTCAAATTTTGCTCACCTATCTGTCCAAGAGAAATTTAGAAGTCTATGGTTCAATATTACATGCATTTTCAAATTCGATCGATGATACATGTAGATATCCGTTTGAATTGTGAAGTATGAAAGTAGAAGTCTATGCTAAGTGCGTGTGCTTATGAATATTGCCATCATCAATGCAGCCATGAGAACAAAGATATATCAACAGTACATAGAAATTCATATTGCTGCCGACTGTGATGAACGTCCTGTATAGGAATTGCGAGATCGGCAAATCGGTTGATCGATTCACGATCGCTATTCCATAATGTGATTGCGTGTGATCTTTTCAAGGCAGCAGTTGAATCGTATTATCCATTCAAGCTATTCCTCTAATGCGCGTTATGCATGAAATCGTGCTGATTATCAATTATGTTGATTGACTGCAATGCTGTTTCATGAAGTAAGCGAGCTTGCTACTAATGTTTATGTTATAAAAAATGTATGATGAGTTCCTTCTCTTAGCGATAGTCATACACCACTGCGCATCATATGACACTGTCACACCACATACCACATGGTACTGTTTTCTTGCTACACTGCGGCATTTTATTTTAGGTGAAACGAATATCACGGAAGTACTTCCTCAAGTGAAAGAGAATTGTTAATTGACGTAGATATTCTAACGTAAGATATTTTTCTATGAATCGCTAGAAGTCATTGTTTTGTATTAATGTCTCACGTTTGGATGTTCTGATCATTATCTCGGTCGCAATATTACGCGTATTTGGGGTGCTTTATTTCTGGTAGGCTATATGTTTCTCTATCAGCAAAATTTGAAAAAGCAATATCTCCTTCGCCCTAAATTAAGAACAAAATACATATTCTTGCATCAAGTTATGACAAACAGCAATTATCTGTTGTTCTTGTATGCGAGTTTTTTCTCTCCATGCCTATCTGGATTTGATCGGTTCAGGTCTTCTTTTCATTTGTCTCTATTTCCATGCCTGCATTGGAATCCAGTTTGTTCTTACTATGTCTATACGTCAGATTGGTCGTCACTCTTCACGGGGCTAAGTAGATGTAATTGTGGTGTGGGGGGGGGTACGTGCCTGACTTGCAACTTCCACCAAAAATGTGCGCTATTAATCTGTACATGTGCTTTGGCGTGCTTCCTTCAAGACCTATAGCGAAGCATTCTCAAAGCGCTAGAGCGAACACTTCTGACATAGACAAAAAAAGGAAACCCCTTAATTATCATTTCTTTCTATTATCATGTAAATTCATGTCGCGAAATTTGTATAAGTGAAAACAAGGTGTAATCAGGTATTAAATGAAACAAATGCTGGTGAAAGAATGTTTGTATTTTATAGCTAGATTTGACCAGTTCAATAGACATCCACAACTATCATTCACCAAATATTTCGCCAGCTCTTATGTAGGCATACTTGTATTATGCCAAATTATCGATAAAATGTAGGCCTATATCATGTCATCATTACATCAAGTGACTCAATCTTAGAGAATTTCCTTTTCAAAAGTTGTCACCAGAGGCTTCTTTAAATTCAATCCATTTTTAACTACTTGGAAGTTATTGGAGTATTTATGAGAATAAGGATTGCTTTGCGAATGTATTCTTCAACATTTTTTACTCTCACATGCCCCTCGCAGAAAGAAATGTTGGCTACATGCGGTGTACCTCAAAAGAAGTTAATCACAAATCATCCATCGAATGCAGTAAATTATTAGTGAATACAAACCAATCACAACTATTTTACAACCTGAGCAGTGAACATGCAGAATGTCGAATGTGAGTGATCAAATTAGCACTTAAATTAGATATAGACTCATATTTTCAAGTTAGGTTTCTGATAGTTCATTATCACGATGAAATTTT